>JAUZSU010168514.1:0-13324 GCA_034780255.1 Parotocinclus maculicauda | reverse complement strand
TCCTGTATTCAAATAACTATACAGTTAACGCTACAGTTACTTATACGCAGCCATAGATACGCTTTAGTTAACGGTTCTCTTGACCGGTGGCCACGGTTGAAGCTGAATTTAAACCTAAGCGTTCGTAACGGTTTTTGGAAGATCGGACACGCAACTTGAGCTGGGCTGAGACGATCTGCATCTGGCGCATCCTGCTGCCGTTATAAGAGCCGAAGAAGACCTGAATTCGACGGTGCGTACCCATCTGTGCCGACCGAGACAAAGAGGGTTCGTCTAGCGACGCGCGGACAGAACCAGTCTGCGCCAAAGAGCTGGCTTAACAACCCCAGTCCAGTTGCACAAGGACGCCACTTATCAACCGAGCTCCGGCAAATTGTGCGTCATCTCTGCGATCAGGTATGGCCCTTTCTCAATAGTGGGTGTTCAAAGCTTTTAAGAATCTTTACGATGGTGTTTTGACTCAATTCCGTGTTAAGATTATCAAACTGACCTTAGTCGTATCGACGTACTAAAGTCTTTCGTCATACCACCATAAATTCCCATTTTATCCAGTGAAGAGCTCATGTAAAGCAACTACCTCATATTATCAAGGTTTACACATATCTTGTTTTCGTTACTGATGTGAGTTTTATTGTCGTTTACCTCAAATAAATGTGTACCTTTGAACCAACATTTGGTGCAAGCGTGACATCATTCTTCAGATCAAGAGACTGAAATTACCGTGAACGAACGGTCTTAAGTGTGAGATTGATTTTAATGTCCTAAACTGGAATCCCTGATTCGCCAGTTACCAAAAATAAAGGGATCGGGTGATGCCCCGTTCATTAATAACTAGTTAAATTATATGACTTCCATAAGTGTAGACATCGCGCTACAGCTGTAACGTAACAAAATGTGGAAAAAGTGAAGCGCTGTTAATACTTTCCGGATGCACTGTATGTCCTAGGGAAGAATCATTACTAATTTTTATCTCAGAACCATGGATTATTCTGGGAGGTGGACTAGAGTGGATAGAACAGGGATGGTGTGAAGGGAGTAGATGAGACCAAGTCACACTTTCTGACAGGTCTTACTTTAGGGGATTTGCCTTCTTGTACCTATGACAATTTGATTCGCAATGATTGGCACAAGACAAGTCATCTTCATAATACCACTGGGATTTCATTCACATAAAAAATTACAAACCTTTTTGTTCTTGTGTCTTTTGGCAGCTATTAATTAACCTTTTAAAAAGAGCAATAGCTAGTAGGGTAGCACATGGCAGAAAGGCAGCACAAGTTCCCCTGAATGGTCAAATCAAACTTCTAGAGCAGTTGATGGTGTGCTATAGGACAGGCACACTCACATGAACCTGAAAATGTCACAGCCCTGTTACTTATTCCCCCCCAGCTGATGAACACAAAATGCTCCTGATGCTTAATTAGAGGAGCTAAATCAGAATGACACAATTGAAAGCCCATAGGGTTATGGCCTGATTTAGGGTTAGAGTTTGGCAGGACACTGTTCTCCTCTCCTTAGATCACAGTTAGGTCCATCCAGGCATGAACAATATAAAGCGACATGGCAAACATAATGCTACCAATCATTGTTACTGCAATATGACATTTGTAATATCCCAATGACTAAGGTTATAGACAAAAGTAAACTTAGGTAAGTCTTCAGACCCTTTCACTTCTTTCACATTTTTATGTTGCATCCTTATGCAGGATTTCCAGATTTTCTGCAATATTTCTCTACAGAGCTTCTCAAACTCTGCCAGTTCCGGCTTTCATGAAGAAGACCTCTATATTTTTCTCTATTCAGCTTCCCCTCAACTCTGACCAGTCTCCCTGCCCCAGTTTCTGAAAAACAACCCGCAGCATGATGCTGCTGCCACCATGGCTCACTGTAGGGAAGGTACTGGGTAATGAGGAGTGCCTTTTTACCTCCAGACATGACACTTAGAGCTGAGGACAAAAAGTTCAATCTTGGTTTTATTAGAATCTTGTTCCTCACAGTTTGAGAGTATTGTGTTTTGTTTTTTTTTTTACAAACTCCATGCAGGACTTTTGTGTATCTTTTACTGAGGATAGGTTTCTGTCTAGCCACTCTGCCAAAAAGCCCAGATTGGTAGAGTGCTTCAGTGCTTCACTTTCTGAAAGTTTCTCAAATCTGCACACAGGATTTTTGGAGCTCAACCACTGGTTTTACTTGGTGAAACACTGAACTCTAGGAAGTGTACTAGTTGTCCAAACTTCTTCCATTTAATAATTATAGATGCAACTGTGCTCTTAGGAACTTTCAGTGCAACAGAAATTTTGTGTAGCCTTCTCCAGTTATGTGCCTCCACACAATCCTGCCTCTGAGCTCTACAGTCAGTTCTTTCCTCCCCATGGCTTAGTTTTTGCTAATATGCATTGGTTTTAATAAATTAATTGTCAATTAATTAATTGTTAGCTGTGCCTCTTTTCAAATAATAACCAATCAACTGAATTTACCACAGGTGGACTCCACTAAAGTTCTAGAAAGGTCTGAATACTCATGTCCAGTCAAAATCCATTTGTAATGAAGTTAATACATTTTAAATAAATACTTTCTCTTTATAGGATTTTCAGTGCACATTGATGGGGAAAATATGAATTTTCTTTTCGCCAAAGGCCATAATAACATAATAAATAACAAAAACATAATAAAATGGCATTAAGATTTTACGAATGCATTGTATACACAGTACAATAATTGTATATGAGAAATTTAAACAGTATTTCAATTATGTGAGTCTATACTGCAAGATAACAAAATTTTAGCACCACTGCCTTACAGCAAGAAGGTCCCAGGTTCAATCCCAGGTTGGATTGGCCTGGGTCTTTTCTGAGTGGAGTCTGCATGACCTCCCCGTGTTTGCTTGGGTTTAATCTGGGTAATCCGGTTTCCTTCCACAGTGCAAAGACATGTGGGTTAGGTTAATTGGCGTCTCTAAAAAGTGTCCCTTAGTGTGTGACTGTGTGCTTGACTGTTTTTATTTACACATATAAATAGAAATATTTAAGTCATCTGACCTTAAAATGTATGATGTGTATATAATTTAATGAAAAATATACAACAACACGTCTCAGTAAACAAAGAAAGAATATTTACTGTTGCGCAGAGGGGATTCTGATTAAGTTTGAACAGAAGTTGACACAATTTTGTATTTAAATGAGACATTTGACACATTTCATTAGCTCTCTTTTTTGTTCATCAGATCACCCAGTAAGTCTTTTGCAGTAGCATGGGTTCTTTCTTGTCCTGATGAGATGGCTAAGGCCCTTTGAACAAATTGTCAGGCATGTTTTTCGCTGCCCCATAACTTTTGAACAATGCCCCCACTGCTTTCTCTAGAAATATTTCACCCATATTTATCCACTGCCCTTTTGATGCAATGAAATGATCCACTCTTCCAGCTTTTGGGGTTGACCAGCTATACCTTTAAAATACTCCATAATTATTTATTTTGTTCATTTTTAGGATTATTCAACTTCTAAATAACTAATTTAAAACAAGTCCTAGCTGAAAACCTTGAATGTTATAAATGTTTACTTTATTTAAGGAATTGAATATTTCAGACTGCATTTGTATGTAGTGCTTTTTCCAAACTTAACTTAAACTAATGCTTTACATTGTTAGCACAGAAATTTGACAAAATATTTTAAAAAATCCAAATACAGCAAAGTGAAAAAGGAAATTATGGACAAAAACAGCATTTAGAGAACAGAAGTGGGAAAACAGTTATAATTCTAGCTGAAAGTCTTACATTTAGATGATACAGAATTTAAGTGGAACTGTCCTTTCACATGAATATGTGAAGACATTTTTTCCCACTATGCATGCAAGCTGCATTTTTGTTGATGTGTTTTGGATTTTTTTTCACTGTTGCATAACGTGAACAATTGCTTTCAAATAATTTATATAGAAACTTTTATGGTTGACTGTCTTTGGTTAAAAGCATCATTAATTTACTCAATTTGAATAATTTTTGTACCATCATTCAAAGCACATTTACATTATTTAGCAGACGCCCTTACACAGAGCGATTTACAAAAGTGCATTTATTTTTATTTGCAACAAAAACTGTTTATCATCAAAAGAATAGCACCTGTAATCAAATCCTCATCATTATTGACTGCAGAGACAAATTATATCACAAATCAAAACCATCCCTAAAAGGTTAGTGCACAGGCTTAATGCTTTCCTTTACTTCTCCTTTGGAAATCGTTTTTTCTTCCCCTTACATTGTACCCTCTCTCCTACTGAATGTGTGACTGATATCGACACTTTAGAATCTTAGGTGATGCATGGAAGCCGGAACCAGCTGTTTGGGAGCCAATAGAGTCGACTCACTAAAATGAACCTCTCTCTTCTTTTGAACTTTCTCTTTCTCTCTTCTCTTTTTAGCTACTCATGTCACACCCACGCACACAATCACAGAGACACTGAGACCTAACAGAGGCCTTTTGAGATTTTGGATGTTATTTTAAAATGTATATAAAGAGTCCTGTGTTAAAATATATGAAGATATAATATATAATTTGAGCGCTGAGTCGCAAGAAAATGACTTTCCAACGCCCCTGGTTAGGCCATAATTGACTTTTAACCAAAAATTGTATAGTGCTTTATGATTAAACGTATTCATTTTAATTTCATCTGTTGAACACTTTTCCGAAAATGTTGACAAAACTTCCCTTAAAAGCTTGATGGTATCATGAATTCAGCTTATGTCATGGTTTTATTTCTTCTCCTTATTGTGGCAGTTCCCATAGTGATGCTTCTTCTGGGTTTGTTTTTATGTTTCATTTCTCAGTTCTTGTTTAGTTATTGATTATCCTATTATTGTGTACCTCTGTGTCAGGTTTGCCCCTAATGTGTTTATCTTTGTTCCAGCCCTGTGCCTTAGGTTAAGACAAAATTCCTTATGGTCTTGTTTGCTTAATAATTATTTTAAAATAATTGCTACGATTATTACTTAATGCATCTGTTATTTTATGTATATTGTTTTATGAAGTTTGACAATAATGTTGAAGTTGACTTCACCTAAAGAAAAGCTATATGTTCTCTTTGTATTAGCAGGTCTGAGATAAATAAATTAAATAACAATTGCTTCAAGATGTGACTCGATTCATCAACTTTTTAACAAGCCCTTCACAATTCGAGACAAGCGTATTGGAAAAGTGAGCAGAATTAGCTGCCTGTATTGTTACCTTTCAAAACCAGATATGAGGAACAAAACTCTAGAGAATTGTCCTAGATTTAGCATTTACTGACCCCAAATTAGAGTGCAAAAAATGTCTATAGGACTACATGAAAAAAAAGTTAAATGAGAGCATAGTAGGCTGCCCCCATTTGGGTGAAATGAGCAGTAATTTTTATGCATCCATACATTATTTTCCACTTAATCCACATGGGATAAAAGAAACCGGAGTACCCGGAATAAATCCATGCAGACATGGGGAGGACAAACTCACACAGAAAGAACCCAAGTTGCTCCACCCTGGGCACCACCGTGCTACCCTTAGCAGTAATTTCCATGTTATATTTATGTCTACAAAGTCAAGTACTGGAATGCTTGAATTTTTTTTTACCACTGACATGATCTAAAACAAAAGCAAACCTCCATATACATAGTATTGAGTTGTAAGTCAAAAGCACATGGCTGAAAACCATTCAGCATTCCAATCATGGCTCGTAAACAGTTCAACAGGGGGAAGTGAAAGCTATGGGGAAAAAAATCTACATTTTCATGCACAACACTAGTCTTTTTATAGACATGACCTCTGTCTTGCTGAACTATGAAAGGTCCAAAAGTCTTAGACCACCATTATAGTTGTTGTTTTAGCAATGATATCATGGCCATATATAACACCCTGTCAGTGACTGGACCAATTTGTCACTCCATTAATATTACTTTCTTGTGATCTACATTAAAAACTTGTATAGGTTTTAACGTATCTTAAATTTTCACCCCTATTCTTCTTCTGATAAAAATGGCTTCTTGGTTGATACCCATCCAAAAAAACATTCCTGAGCATGCTTCTTCAGACTGTAGAAAGGTCAACGTCGCATCCAAGTTAAGCTCTCAGATGCTGCTATTGCTAAATGTATGAGGAGGTCATGTGAAATATGTAAAGTCTTTAGTTTATTAAAACTGCAATTTTTTTGATGAATAATTTATTTATGTATTGACATTATATCTAATGGCCATATACTAAAGCAATGTTATATACACTGTTTAAAAAAAGTACATGAACACTTTTCAATCAGAGTATAGCTTCAAGTCAATGCAACTATTGGGATATTGATGTGGCAAAGGAGAGTTGTTTCAGCTGCTTTGGTTTTAATGACATTTGCAACATGTTCACTAAAGAAGAAACAATGAGACAACACCCAAAAGAGAAATAGTTTAACAGGTGGAGAATATTGCCATTTTGTCCCTCATTGATTTTTGTGGCTCATGTTTTACTTATTTTGCAGGTACATGTGTGAAAAAATACAATAAAATATCCAATGGACAGCCTACTTGCAATGGTCAATTGAACTAAGTTTGTCCATATTTCCAAGCCACACTGAGCAATCTAAAAATCTATTGCAAACCAAATGGATCAGGACTGCCTAAGCTCACACTGTCAAGAAGAAAGTAAAAGTCACATAAAAACAAGTACAGAACTTACACATTTTACACATATTAGATAAAGCCTTTGAAAGTATTTTAATCCATAGCTTGTCAGTATTAAAAGAGACCCACCTCATTAATAATGATCCAGTGGCAATCAAAAGCGACCAAGTTGGTTTCCACCACCTGTGAGCGAGAAGATGAGAAAGTAAACATAATCATTGGTTCATTGGATATCATAACCCCAAATCAGAAAGTTGTGACAAGTTGTGAAAATGCAAACACAGTAATTCTTATATGTACTTTATATCATTGCAGATGTTTGTCTGATCAACTTCATTTATTTGTTATAAAAAAAATTTTTTGCATTTCAGGCCTGCAGCACATTCAAAAAGATAGTAACACATTTTTTGATGAGATTTCTAACAAATGAGTTCAACAAATTATTATAATCCTGATTTGGTACAAAAGCAACACAAGAGTCTTTAAGAAACAAAGGTGGGAAAATTATTTTCTCTGTGTGACCAAACTGCACAATTATTGTTTAATTAAAAACAATGTTCCTCAAGAAAGACTGGAAGGCATTTCCATATCTCAATCCTAACTTTTTCAGATTTTTTCATTTGTGTTATCTTTATTTTAGAGCAGCATTTATTTCTTCAATGTGACATCTTTTCCAGGAACATGAATACATTTATCAACAAAGCAAAGTCACAATTACAAAGCAAGCCAAATCAGAAACATAAGAAACACATTTTCAATACTGTCTCAGCTTTTTCTGATTTGGGTTTGTACTATAACAATGTCTTACATGACTGTGCAATGTCCAGTCACACATAAGATGTATGGCAGGAATTGTAAATTTATTTGTAGATTTATTTGCTTTATGTCCATTGTATCGGTCTTGCATACCACTGATTAGCCTGTACACCTCACCACCCTCTATCTGTATATTGTTTTTTATTGCACCCACTCAGACACAATCCTACCAAGGTATGTTCTGCCCACTGTACCGCTGCTAAATTCCATTAGACATAATTATGTAAGTGTCAGAAATTGGTGTCATAAAGCACTTTGCTCATAAACAAAGGTAGCAGCTGTAGAGTATGATGGTTGGCGCAGTGCTAATAGTGTTTTAATCTTGCACTACGACCTAATAAAACATAATTACTGCCTAGACAAGAAGCATAAAGCATCCCATCAGCTGTAACACAAGTGGAAAATGTTTGATTGAGCTAACTGAGACGTAGAGATAGTTGTTACAAGAATATATGGTTTTAGCAAAGATCAATATATAAGGTTTTTGATTATGATTTATAAAGCACATACCATCACTTACCCTGTTAAAAACAAACAACAGATGGAGCCAAATAACAAGTGAAATTCATTTTGTTAATTTTATGTTTGTGAAATGTTTGTAAAAGTTACATAAGCATCAGTGTGTGTGGGAGTTCAGTTAACAGAGGCTAGGTAGTATTAATGCTTCACTCTTCATGCGTGTGTGTGTGTGTGTCTGGAATACCAAGTTTATATTGTGAAGTCAAAATGTTTTCACAAGGACACTGAGTAATCTGATATTCCTAAGCTTGTGGGGACTTTTTGCTGGACCTCAAAAGGATTTTCTTTTACTTTACAAAAACTGAAACTTTGTTGAAAAACCTTTGTTGATAACCATACAGCCATGAATTTAGGGTTAGGGCTTTGTTTAGTATCAATAAGCTAAACTAATAATTACATCAAAGGAAAGTTCTGTGGTATACCGCATGTTTACCAAAACTGTGTGTGTCATTAATTACTGCTGTTCTATATGGTCTAAATAAGCCTCTCACTCGTCACCCTCTGCCTGTCCCGATCTCTCCGCTTTATTGAAGCTTGAAACAAAAACACTTGCTGAATGACCTAAATGTCAGGTTCATCCAACTGTACACAGTAATGATGCTGCAAATGCAGGTAGCTTATCACACAGTCTGATAAGCTAATCACAGTTGAATCGCTATGACCCACCATTTTAAGTACATTAGTACTGCTAGTATCCCTACCACAGTCCCAATTTGCCTAATTGGCATGCTTCCCAAATTGTCCCTTTTGTCCAAAACACAGTTCTCTGTGGAATGATGCCAGCTCAGAGAATGCTTATCCTTTCACATGCTACTTTAATATAGTAGATTGCACTATGGTACAAACTACACAAAGAGCCAACCAGTGTAGTATGAAAAAAAAAATATGGTTTGACACAATACCGTTTTTCTGATTGAGAAGAGAACACAGCATTCTTTAATCTCACATATAACTTTAACTTTGATTCAAAAGCAGAAGGCAGTCTGAGAGCTTGGCTTCTTGCTTCGACATGAATGCCACCATAGAAGGTAATGAAATAGCTAGAACTATGGGTTGAGAAAAATTTAAATTGAACTGTTTCAGGTCTATACATCAAGCATAAAATCAATCTTTTAAAAACATTCTACAATATGCTTATCAGTTTTATTTATATATTTAAGATATGAAATTAGAAGTTTCAAACTGACTTACATTGAAGAGCATGTCATCAAAATGTTATGTCATCATCTTTTCAAAAAAGGGATAAGGAGATGTAGTTAAAAGAAGTGGAAGTTCAACGGGGGGTACTTCAAACCCTGCTTAATATTTTTTAGTCCAGTCTACAGTTAGTGTGACAGTGTAACTACATAGAAACTAATTTCCTTTCTATAAGGTAGAACACAGTGATCCAAGTCCAGAAAGGTCAGGTGGGGCAACACTTAAATTTATCGATAAATAAAGTGATGCTTCCCAAACAAAGCTCAACAACATCAATCAGGATAATAATGTTGCAACAATTTTTTGGAAGGGGAACAGGATAAAAGGGCTAAGATTAGCTCACAAAGTTCAGTATAAAAGAGTATTATGAAATGACTTATCTAATCTTTTAGATTGAAAAATCAACATCATGCTATTTATGGTAATTAAGCAATTGGTAAAACAAATCTAATAGTGGCCTAATATGTTTGCACAGTGCAGTACCTTATCTTTGCATTTATTTTTTGTGCTTCTTGCTATGGAATACAACTGGTGGGACAAAACAGAGATCAGTTGCTTTCTCTGTGGAGGACCCCAGTGAGTTCAAGTAAACACCTAATAATCCATGTAAACCTTCAGAGGCCATATAGCAGAAGCAGAGATGGAGTGAAACATCAGAACAAGAAATTCAGAATCAAGCCTACACTCCCCTCTGTTATAATGGAAAATGCAAGCTCAGTTGTAAGCAAAGTAGAATGACTAACAGAGATAACTCAGAGGCAGTGGGAATGCCAGGAGTGTAGTGTTATGCGTTTTATGGAGACCTGGCTACACAAAGTAATCCTGACACTAATGTCAACATCGTTAGTTTCCACTTGGTAAGAGTGGACTGGAACAACAGACAGAGTAGCAAAAGGAGAGGAGACAGGCTGGATATTTTTGTTAACAGTAAGTGGTACAATCCTGGGCAAATCACTGTAAAATAACTGCTGTGAACTCTGGATATAAAGCTACATGCGATTGGCATGCGACCATAATACTTACCTAGGGATTTTCCGCATGTTATTATGTTATCGAGCCCTGTTTGATATTTCTATGAATTGCAATCATGACAATGTCTCCTGCATTTTCTTACTTTTTTCCAGTATGTTAAATGTTCTGCCAGACAAATCAGGATACTGAACAATGTACAAAAATGTGGATGCTTAGCTGTTAAGGTACAAGACTGTGGACCATAAACAAACCTTCTATATTTTTGATAATTTCAAATGGCCTGATATATTTGTGCATTAACTTATTACTCCCCTGAAGACACAGGTTGCGAGTTGAGAGCCAGACCCGGTCACCTGGGTGGAAGACCTGTGCTGTGCCCCACCTTTAGTCCGCCTGAGCATGATGCTTGTGGATGGCGCGGGAGATGTGCTGGTGAACCTGACTCTAAACAGACTCGCTCCTTCTGAACCAGTTGTACACCGCCAGAGTGTCCAAGGGTGTGGGATCCCATGGGGCGAATGGAGGCTGGAGTGGTGGAGGACGTTTTGGGTGATCTCCACCCAGGAGAGTAAGCGGGCCCAGTCAGGCGGGTTCTCGCTGCAGTACAACCTCAGGAACTTCCCTAACTCCTGGCTCACCCTATCACACTGGCAATTAGACTGGGGTGGTAGCCTGAGGTGAGGCTGACGGTAACTCCTAGCTTCTTCAGAAAGGCCATCCAGACAGCGGAGGAGAACTGGGGACCCAGGTCCACGTTAACAACCTCAGAGACCCTGAACAAGGTGAAAACCTTGTTGAAGAGCACCTCTGCTGTCTCAAAGGCCATTGGAAGCTTGGGAAGTTGGATGAACTTGATGGCTTTAGAGAAATGGTCCAGGACGGTAAGAACAATGGTATAGCCTTGGGACGGGGGAAGGTCTATCACAAAGTCCAAGGCCAGCTGAGACCAGGAGCATTGTGGGATCGGCAAAGGGACAAGCCGGGCCGTCGGAAGGGTGCGAAGCATTTTTGTCCGTGGACCATTAAAGCCGGCAGAGCTTGCCTTTGAAGAGAGCTGTAAGGGGGGGTAAAGGGCATTGGCAAAGCTTAGGAAGCGTTGGAGATCCCTGATGGACTATGGTCTGGCCCAGGAAAGGAAAGCTGCAACCTTGGTAGCTAACTGACTGTGTAATCTTCACATTTCTCTGCCTTCACCCAGAGATGGTTCTCCTGGAGTCTTCGAAGTAACTGACGTACCTGGGTGATGTGTGTGTGAGGGTTGAGGGAGAAGATTAAAATGTCATTCAGGTAGACAAAATGTCCAAGCATGTCCCAAAGCATGTCAGGCCGCCTTTCACTTGACTCCCTCCTTTATTTGCACCAGGTTATATGCATTGCAGAGGTCCAGCTTGGTATACCAGTGAGCCAACCGGAGCTGTTCCAGGGCTGACGTCATGAGGGGGAGAGAGTACCTCCTGGTGATCCAGTTGAGCCATCGGTAGTCAATGCATGGACAGAGAGAGGAATCAGCTTTGGGGACAAATAAGAACCTGGCCAACAATGGAGAGGTGGAGGAAATCCTTTATATAGTGTATATATAATTAGTGTCCAGCGTTTCAAAGTGTGGTTATACTTGTAGTGTAAAAGGACGGAAAACTAATTTAAACTAAATAGTTTGTCTTGAGCTTGATTCGATATTGGAAATCCAGTTTCAAGCATTTGTTGTTCAGTGAGGATTCATCATAGGTTTCAAGTTACACTGAACTGGAGAGGTAACAGTGATCAATATAAGCACAGTGATAATACACACTCTACACTTCATTTTGTATTTGGCCTTAATAAAATCCCAGACTTGATCAAATATTTAGAGATTTCATATATTTCATATGGGAGGTGAAAAGCTTTTCTATAAAAAAAAGCTATTCAAAGCTATATCTAGTCTAAAAAACATTATCTCTAGAACTCTAGATCATTAGAGACTACAGGATGTGTAGATATATTTTTGTTGTTTTAGAATGTCAAAAATTAACATTACCTGACCACTCATGAAATCTTACTTATACCAAGCCGTTGCTGTCATATGATGTTAACCAATGAGACTGAAACTTGTGTTTACATGATCACGTTGATCTACAAAGCATGAATTGAGCATTCCTTTTAAATGAACTCTGTGTTTCAGACAAACACAGGTCAAACAATTTCAGTCTATTAATTATACATATATAGCAAAAGTAACTAAACATATGGGCAAAGCCTGATAATGCTTATTTTGTGTTTTCACAGCTTGTTTGTTTATTTAGCATAAATGCCTATTCACAACAGGAGCAAAGTTGCATCAATACTAGTCATAAGAATTCAAACTGGGCCAATTTAGTGCAAGCAATTCACCTAATGCATGCCTTTGGAATGAGGGGAAAACAGAGTTCCTGGAAACACTCACACAGACATGGAGAGGACATGAACTCGACACAAGTAGTGAACTCAACACAAGTAGAGATCGGATCGAAGAGCTATGAGGCGACCATGCTATTCTGTTCTATAACAGTTGTTTATAGATTTGGATCACAGATCCACCATGCCACCCTGTTTTCATAGAGATTGCAGCATTACTTGCACTGCTGTGTACTTACATAAAGCATTTCATCACTTGCATGTATCTGCATAGGGTACAGTGGTTGAGGTGTGGCAAACCAAACCTGTTAAAATGCAAAAATTCTGTTCTAAATATAAAAATGTACATTTATTCAGTCAGGTAAAAACTTGAAAAGAAAATGAAATAATGATGCTAAAACCAAAAGTCAACTTAATTACATTTGTTAATGAACGTCCATTTCTGCATTTCAGGTGTGAAATACACTTCAAAAATGCCTCTAAGTCAGTCCCCTATGGACATTAGTTAACATGAGGCTTTGTTTTTGCACCGTAAAGTGGTATTTGTAAATGTAACTGTTACAAGCAGTGGTGGTGTTTTTATTAAGGACCCAAATATGCAGGATAATCATATCTCACGTATCTCACATATCTCATGTATAATAATAATGGGGAAATAATATAGAACAACTAACAAGGGATGAAGAGCGAAGCGCGAGACTCCTAACATAACGAAACCAAAAGGATAAAGGGGCGCGCCAAGGTTGCTGAAGTGAGGCTAGGTAGGCGCCGACGACCGAAGAGCACGAGCTCTGACCGTGCGAGGAGCGCACAGGTACGGAA
>JAUZSU010168503.1:0-13325 GCA_034780255.1 Parotocinclus maculicauda | reverse complement strand
TGACCCTGAAATCAGAAATAAAATCGAATCGAGGATTTAGAGAATCGTGACACCCCTAATATATATATATATATATAATATGTAGAAATAAATAAAATTATAAAGCACCACTGTAAATACACTAGATACAGTTTTAAGTAGATAGTGTTTATTCTAGTGTTATTATAGTGTAGATAGTGTGATATTTTATTTTATAGTTGGACATTAGTAGTGAATGGAGTAGGCTTGTTTGGTTTTCTTTTCTTTGAAGCTGCCCTAATTAGTATTCCATGTTAATTTAATGAATATAGCAACCTTAAATGCACTTACTGTAAATAAATGCTTATTCATTTTTACACCTCAGTCCCAGCACCCCCATTACATTATCGTGCTGCCAGGTAACCCTACAATAAGCCAGATAAACAAATTCTATGCAGTGAAATCCCTGGTGTTGCTTGCTGCATGAAGCTTTGTCTGCACCCAGTGAATTACAGTCTTGGCACCAAGCTGTCGCTCATGACAGGATGCTTTTTTGCTTTGATTTTGCTTTTCATTTAACCATGAAACTGGAGATACCATTTGAGATCCAACCTGGTTGGTGCTTGTTAGCAGAGACTCACATTTGCTTTTGATGAATTTCGTATAAATTAATTTGTAAAATAAATTATTCTACCGGACTGAATTTGTTTACCTAACCCATTGTAGGGCAGGCTGGAAAGTGAATAACAATTTATTAAGTGCTATTAAGGTTGCCAAATTCATTTAATTAACATGGTTAAAGTAGATCAAGATAACCCAAAACCACAAATGAGACCAAAATGTTACGCTTACTTATTTATTTATAGAGGAAAATGATAATCCAGTATTAAATATCTGGCAGTGGCAAAAGCATATTAATCCATGGAATAACAAATAATTTCAAAGTTAAATTATGGTCAGGTGACAATTAATGGGATGACAGTCAGATAAGTGGGTGCCTTGTTGCATTTAAAGAACATGGATTTATCCAGTCTTCACAAAACCTGAAAGGATATAATGGTACGAACAAAGGACCTTACAGCTTGCACCAGTGTTTATTTTTTACTGCACAAGTAAAAAGATTTTAAGTTGCAAAATATGGCTGTAACAATAATGAGTTAACATTATCAAAAACGTTGATTAGACAAACTTGTTGACACAGCGATCATTTGTAACTGCAGTGGACATCAAGAACTGCTGGGGGCAGTATTGCTTCTATTGTCTGCTACTACTACGTTCTGTACTAATGAAAAAAGCACCATAGACACCGCCATGAGGAAAAAACAAAAGATAAACATTTAATAAGTATTTCAAAGAAACAAGTTCACTGCAAAGCACAGCTCTACTTTTATAGCAGCAGACGCACAAACATCTAAACCGAAAGCACCCAGTGATGTCTAATGATCCCGAATGACAAGTCAGAATTATTTATACAGCGCTTTTTACAATGGAGCATTGTCTTAAAGCAGCTTTACAGTATTTGATTATCTTCTATGGCCAATCCCAATTTGAACAAGCATAGGGCAACAGTGGAAAAGAAAAACTCCCTTAACATTGTAAGAAACAACCCAACATTAGCATTCAACTAATGTAAATGTCACATGTACAAAGAATTTTTGCAGCAAGTCTTGCTGATAGATGAGAGGTGTCTACATTTCCTGTATTGCTACCACATTCCTACAAAGACATAAAAGCCTCAGGAATTGCCCTGGTGTTCACACCAGTGAAAAGCATGAGAATGACCTGCTTCTCTCTGAAGTGAGTCTGCATTAAGCTCCATTCAAGTCATGAGCGTGCATAACCTTGACGCTTATGCAAATCAGCCATTTTTTATTTTCTCACTGAATGTGTAACATCAAACCATCTGCACAAAAAAGGCAAAACTAACAGGACAGGACTTATTTCCCGCTCTCCTCCTTTCCTCTCTGTTAATCAAAAATGACCCTTGGCTCATGCTACAATGAGCTCCGAACTAACTCAAGCCTGGACAGAGTGAGTACAAGAGCCCTGGATTAAGCGATAATGATAGAGAACAGGCATGAGCTAATGCCTGTCACATTGCGTCTGTCAGAAGGACTGAAGCTGAAATATTGCTCATAAACTGTCAAGATCACGAGACGCCAGAGGGCCTTCACAATAAATAGCCCACACTAGTGCTGCAGCAAAGGTAGTAAAGAAGAAGAAAAGAGGCTCGGCGAGGCAAAAGCACAACAGAGCACAAAAGAATCTAGCTGATTCACACAGGAGGCAAATGATTGAAAGCACATGAAGACAAAAATAGAGCAGGACTGGCAAATTATCGAGCAAATTAGGATAAAACATGGTGGGCGGACTGCTCTGGTGCATGAGTTGGCATGTTTAGGATACGTAGGAAGAAAACCTTATGCATACTACTGCATGACCTCGAAGGGTCATCTGAGGCAAGGCGAGATAGCCACTGATAATTCATTGTATGTAGTATTTAAGGGTTTCAAGTACTAATCAGTTCAAACTGCGATTCCAATAATCTGCCACTATTGAACCTGTAAACAAGAACTTTAGCCCTTAGCTGTTATGTGCAACTGTAAGTCACTCTTGATAAGCACAATAGAAAAGAAACAATTAGGCACATACCACAGACCTTAAAACAACCTTAATATAGACAGGTTCAGGATTCACAGCCTAGGTGATTTAGATATATGACTGTTGGAGAATAATAGTTAATTAAGTTTTTCACTTGATGAGTCCAAGCAACTGAGATAGCTGACAGCATTCTGATGAGAAAACACTTAATTGAATTTGATTATTTTTGCATCATGGTCAATAGACTTAAACCAAAACAAGACATTCAAGATGTCTACAAAAGTAATTCCAACACTCACTTTCAGTGGCCGGGTCTTTTTTAATTTGGTACAAATGTTAAAATAAGGCATGATATTATGTTGTGTGTATACTCCAACGCTAAAGCTGCAAAATACTGAACTTTTGATAGTAACAACAAACCACTGGACAGAAACATATTACATTAATTAGAAAATGCACTCCTGAGACCTGTGTTACCATTTGCTCGTCACTGTTCATTGCCACAGTGAACTGCTAGGGGGAAGCTGGAAATTCGCATACATGGTCTTCTTGTACAAATCATGAAAAAGAATAAAATGTTTGATCTTAAACATGCAAAAATCAAAATCTTGCAAAATATCTTCTGGTATTTTATTCGTAAAAATGCTAGATATTATGGTATTATATAAATAATCACATGAAATCTTATTTAGAACCAGGAGTGACTGATATCGACATTTAGAAAGATAAAATATTCACTATTAATTGGTTAACAGGTGCTGTTGCCAAAAAGAAAGTATCTGGAATACCTGGAAATCTATTCAAGGAGAAATTACCACCTGCTGAAATTTTCAGTTTCATCTGTCAGGAAAAAAAAATTCAAGTAAACAACACTCTTTCAAAAAGAATAACCTGATGGTTATGTCTACTTCAGGTTTTGTGTCTAAAAGATGTGATAAAAGACTTTTCCATGTAAGAAAAAACATCAAGGACAAAACGAAATTTCTAGTAGAATATGACATGTTTTATTCAGAGTGGGTTAGCAGAATTGTGTGCACTGTTGTATTGTAAAGTTGCATGGGTATGGTTTAGAGAGGTGCCTGTAGATCTGGTGAGAAATAAAATAGTGAATGCATCTCTACAACTATCAAGCTTGGATGTAGATGTGTCATGGTGTGGAAATCCTACTGAGCTGCTGGCACTGGTGAGTTGCTTCACTAAGAAAAGTCAATTAATGCTTTGGGATTCATTAAAATACTTCAGAAAGGTTTGCATCCCACAGAGAAGTTGTTTTGTAAAGACTGATAAAGACAAAAGGATCAATTGTCTATGATTTAGCCGTTCCTGAGAGTAAATTAATGTCTTAAAACATATGAGCCATATTTGCTACAGATCTATGCAAACCCCATTTCTGTATTTCCATCTAGTGTTTCATCTAGGGAGTGCAGCCTGGCATGAACCCCTTTGCAGTCCCTAGCTAAAACGTTAGATGAAAATACAGATTTTTCAACTTTTTACTATATTGTCTAAAATATCGTACTTCCCTAATACATAACAGATTCCAACCAGTACACACTCTGCACTATGCATAGTACCTCAGAAGCAATATCCTTTATTCATCTAGTACTACTGCTTTTGCATGCTGTTCTGTACGGAAATACATTTTCAAACCTATACTCAATTGATATCAGCCATTGGCCAATAGCGCTGAAAAGTTGTCAATTGGTATTAGCACCATCAACACTGATATTTAATCATGTTGTTTTTCAACTAGATAATGCTGCTTGATTTTTACCAAGAGAATATTTGGCTTCACATTAAACACAAATTGTCAACTGTACGTTGAAAAAATAAAAAATAAGTAGAACAACCCTGTGTCTTTCTGTAAAAAACTGTTTTCAAGTTTAAATGAAAGGCTACCACATGAAAAGTTACTTTATTTATAAATAAGTTAATTTGACTAAATTCCTGACCAGTTTATTGATGTTAAAACCGTTAGTTGCTTAATACTTTTGAGCCTGGCCCATTTTTGACCCAATGGTATACAGTGCTTTTTAGAATATCCAAAGATGCTTACCCTAAGGGAGATAAGAAAAGATAAGATAGACTAGAAGAAGTGAAATAATGTATTAAAAAAAAACATTATGAAACAAACGTAAAAGGTTAAAAAGCAATAAACTGAAAACCATCTGAGAGAAGCAGCAAAGATACCTGCACAACATGCTCTTAAGCTAAAAGTGAATACTTGGTCAAGTCTCAAACATTTGATAGGATGCAGCATCATTTCCTTTTGTGCTTTCATCTTATTTTGTGTACGGCACTCTTTGTTGATACTGCACCACCTGGCCCGCCACCCCGTGTGGATTAAGCAGAACATAATGGATGGATGAAATTCCAGGACAGCTTGGAAGGAAAAGAAATGTATGTGTGTGTCACAGTGTAAGGGCTTAAAAATATTCTCAGAAAAAGAGAACTGCTGCTCTAAAGGAACCAAAGAACCTGTCTAATAATATAATAAACAAGCAACATTGCAAAAAAATATCAAAGACATAACCCACTGTTTCACACTCAAAACCATAGCAGGCATAGGGAAGTATTTAATTAAAGTTGGTTTAATTATAGACTTTGTTTTAGGAGTGCAGAACAGTTGATGAAAAGTTACTGGGGAGGTACTCCCCAGGGGTTACCAGCTCTGTATGCTTCATATAATAAATCAGTGATAGTGGCTAAAATGACTCTGATCATTTATATGGGGCTGCATTATACAATATACAATATGTGTTATGGACATGGTTCACTGTTATTATTATTATAATAATCTACATTTTCCAGTCCTTATTCTGCTTACATGATGCCAGACAGCCCATTTTCAAAGTAAACACAAATATGACCAATAATCACATACACGAGTACAGAACAAAGGCTCTACAAATCACATCATATATATGTTTAAATGCATTGATATAATGAGCATTGTGGGATATAGTGGTGAAGTATTAAAGCAGTTTTAAGCTGTTACAAACTCATGCTTGATTCTGAACAGGGAGTGCCCATCATATTTCACCTTTATCTCTATCCACAGAAAAGTAATAGAACATATTGATTTGACAGGAGATTGCTGAGAAATTTTATTTCTCTTGGAATATCTTACTAAAGAAAGCAAGTTCAATATGTATAATCACTTCACCTGTGTTCTGGTATGTCTTACATAATACTAAAATGCAAATCTTTATTAGACATAGCTCGGTAATGATTTTGTGACTGAATTCCTAAATCTTATTCCAAAATCTAGTGCACTTGTTTCCAGAAGAGTGTCTTCTGTGAATACATCTTAGGTATGGAGGAAATTGCGAACATATTGTTTGCCAGTCTATTCTGCTGAATGCAGATAATGGTGGTTGATGAATGATAATTTTTCTTAGGATAAAATGCACTTCTCCCAATAATTAGAGGATATTTCACTATGGTATATTTAATTTTGAAGTATCTCCTATTTTTTGTGAGCTGCATAGGACAGAACGATGGTAAAAGAGGCAAAGCTATAAAGCTATTGTGGTGTGGTTTAGATGATAATGCATAGTCCACAGGTTTCGAAAGAGTGCAGGCAAAATGCACAAGTTCAATTGGCTTGAAATATATTCAAAAAGGTGTGTGTGGTGGTGTGTCCAATCATTTCTGGCTCTCTGTGCCACCTTTCGGAGTGCCAGGGCAAGTGCAATCCTCATGATCCTAACCGTTCGTTAGCCTCACTGTCGACTTTGTTCTTGTTGGCTTGCTAGCTTTCCTTCTAGCTTAAAAATAATTATGCTGTGGGACTGCTGAATTATTCAGGGCTCAGTTCTTTGAAACTGCTTGTTGTTCGAAATACTCTGACCAGGAAACACCAGGCACTCACAGCAAAGGGATGCAAAACAACAAAACAGTTTTCTCCTGATCTAGCCGATTTGCTCTCAATCCAACACAGAATACATTATAGTCTTTTATCTTAACGTGTTTCAGTAAATAGTAAATACCACACACATTCCTCAATTAACTACATCATTGGTTATGTGATCTGATTTTAAACAAAATGTCTTTTTTCATGATGCCAAGATGAGATCATCCAAGTCACCCTTGCAACCCTTATGCAGTTACGCGTCAATTAACATCCACTACATACTATGTGCACGCTATAAGATCTGGATAATGTACCAATATTGACCACATAGCCCAGATACTCTCAAGTCCCCCTTACATAATCTTTAAAAAATATAAACATATTAATTCCCTATTGTTTCCAGTATTTAATATGGATAAAATCTTATGTCACCCTAAGCTGCATGCAGCACGTTGATCTGCTCAGCTTCTTCTTCCCCTGCTCTATTTAGGAACCCTTTCAAAGTTCTTGTAACTGTTGGAGAATGTGTCCCATTTCTTGCGTATTTGCACCACTGGAACTGAGGACTAGAAGGATGTATTTAGGGACTTTTTTAGCTCCTTCTTGAAGGTAAAGTCTTAGCACTTTTGAATACTGAATGATGTAAGTATGATTGGTTCAGATGTAGTGATGCAAGTGTAGAGTGACTGATCCAGAAGCAAGTGCCAAATTAAGGGGAACCACAATCTTTAAATATACTTGTACACCGTCGATATTAATTTATATAGTGCCCTTATAATAACTAATGTTGTTTGTACACAGGTAGTTGTATAAACAACAGATCTTTGAGCAAAAATGGGAGGAAAATAAATGGGAAAACAGTGAAGATCAAATTTGACTGATCCTATAAATTTGTGTGGCAGTGTTCCTACTGGTGGTACAAAAAGCAAACCCTCAAACAAACACAGTCGTGTTTGAGCTCCAAAGAGGTAGTTTCTTCTACATTAATCCTTAAAACTGTTTGGTGTGCAAGTGGCCTTTCTCCCCCCTCTATCTTACTCTCTCGGTCTTTCACAGAAACATATTTAAGGAACGAGAAACTGTTTTATGTGACAGCTTAACTTATTCCCTGGTGAATTCACAACATGAGTGGGTTTTTCAGAAGCAAACAAAGAACTGAAAAACATGCAGAAATTGTGAACAATGCATGTTAAAACCGAAAAGCTTTCCTTCCAGCGCTGGAGACATTGAATAATGTGGCTATCTAATTGGAGTTTCCATGTTCTCTCTGTGTCTGCGTGGGTTTTCTCCAGGGTCTTTGGTTTCCACCCACAGTCCAAAAACATGACACTTGGGTTAACTGGTAATTCTATATTGTTGTGTCGTATTGTGAGTGTCTAAGTCTGATTGGCCAGGGATGGATGATGCTTTGTTCTGGGTGTTATCCCCATCCCCTTCCCTGTGCCAAATGCAGTCCCCCAGCCAGCTCTGGTTTCCAGCTCAGCAAGAGTACTCTCTGCGCAATTGCCTCCCATTTCTCATGGGTGTGTGTGCATTGATTGTAAAGCATCCTAGGATTTGATAAAAGGTGCTATATAGGTATAATAAAAAATAAATATTAATAATAATAATAATAATAATAATAATAATAAATAGAAACTAATTCTCCAATAGAAACCAAACGGCAACTGTGCTGCAACTACAAACAGTTATTTTGCTGTGAAGCGTTCATCATCTCAGTGCCGACAAGAAGCACAGCACCAGCCAAACACTGCTCTGCATGCAGTCTGCTGTTGCTGCACGTGTTTAACATAGCCCTGTGTTTTATAAAGTTTTTACATCAGAGGTTGCATTGCTATGTGTCAAAGTATATATGGGCTAAGTAGGCTAATAAACTTTACACTTACAATAACCTTATTGGACCACAGGTAGATATGTATGTAGATATGTGGTTGGACGGTGTCTGAATGTATGTCAATGTGTGGCACATACATTGTACAATGAGAACTTGCTGTTATCAGAATTTCCACTACAATATTTCTATTCTTTATGCTGTTGCATGTCGGAGAAGCAGGCTGAAAGTGGTAGATGCCAACAGACTTAAACTGAAAAAAGCCAGTGATGTTGTGGGTGTGGAGCTGGACCGCTAATAGCAGTGTCAGAGAGGAGGATGCTGTCTAAGCTGAAAGCCATTATGGACAATGTCTCCCACCCACTGTACAACACACTGGTAAGACATAGGACCACTGAGCACCACATGAGGTCATTCCTACCTGAGGCCATCAAACTGTATAACCAAACTGTGTAACTCATCACTCAGTGATCCATTATTCAATTTTAATGTGCAATATAGTAACTAGAATTTAATGTGCAATATTACATCATATTACATATCATATAACATTCTCTACCTAACATGACCCACCAGTGCATTTTTTTATTCAAACTTCAATATATATATATATATATATATATATATATAACTTATACAAGACCACTTTACTTTTTATTTATTTTAACTTTTTCTTTTTTTTACTTAATGACTTTCCCTGTCTATTTTTCTATAGTATTTGTATTTTATTGTATTTTACACGAAGATTGGAACAACTGTGACAACTGCAATTTTCCACCCGATTAATAAAGTATTCTGATTCTAAATCTGAACATACAGGATTTTATTTGCAGATTTTTACCAAACCTGCTGTTTAAACCACTAACCTGTAATGTGGGCTGGTGTCAGGTGATGCCAGGAGATTACCTAAACTCTATTAGACCCAGTGGTACACCTGATTTATTAGCCCAGACAGCAGGGCCAATCAGAAAGTTCCTTGTGTTACTAATTTACACCTATATCAATGAAATGATGAACCTACAGGAAAAACAATTTCTTAGTATGAAAAATGCACTGGACTATTCTAGAACAACATGCATTTTGGTCACAGGGTCTGGCTCGAGTTCGATTCTTAAGCATTTTGTTGTTATGCGCCTTTATATCACCAACTAGAAAACCACTGATTTGGTGGTATTATGGGATGATATTGATCTGATATGATGGAGTGGGTTTGGCTCGGTTTCCAAGCGCTGGTCTGAGTTTATGTCAGTATGAGACTCTTCAGCCAAAACTGCACTGATAACAAAGCACAAAATGCAGAAGCAATTCAATACAAAGCATTCTTACAATTTAGTGATTCCAACTAACACTTTTGAAGATTGTCTGGTCTGTAAAACCAAAAACAAATTAATACATTTTTGACTGATTTATTTTTGGTTTTTGTGTTGAAGGCATATACATAAGGTGTGGGTATCTCTGGTCTGGTGATATGACAACCACAGTCACAGCCCCCACCCTGTGGAGCGCTGAAACTCGGGAATCCACTCTTGTAAAGGTAATCTGATAGATACACAAATACAGACTCTGTGGACCACAGGTGTGTGCCATGTTGTATCGTTCGCGATAATACCGGTATACATTCTTTTAACGATATAAAACATCTATATCGTGATATTCCAACATCTTTACGTAATGGCGTAATGCATTTGCACAGAGTATGGCATACATCCATTATGTGACTCATAGGCAGAGCAACAGGTATGGCAGAAAGTGGCTCTGTGGTGGAGACGTTTGTCCCAAAAAGGAGTGACTTTTGGTACAAAATATCAGATGTAAAATCAAACTACTATAATATGTAAGCTATGCAAAAGGTCTGTAACAAGAAAAGTGTTCATGGACAATCACAAACCTAAACGTAGTGGTGCATGTGAAGCCCAGAATTTGGCCAGAACCACCCTCTGTAATTGACAGACTGTTCGAAAAACAGGGATCAAACTAGAGTGGCTCAGTCATTACAGCACTGGTTCCCAATCAAAGATTTATGTGTTGCATGGATTATGAAAGTGAGGCTGTGTAAAATGATTTTTGTTATGGATTTGTAAGTTGTATGAAAGGCAGAAACATGAAATCTGAGATAAAAGTACTTTAAAGACTGCATTCTGTTCTATTCTAAAAAGGAGAAAAAGGTTGTGTTTTAAAGGCTTTTCCTGCAGAGTAGGTTTGTCTACTTATCTTGGTAGCCAATGAATACTCCATTAATCAAGTGATTGCTGAAATTGATAGAATATGCATTTCAATATGCATATGAATGTCGTGTCTGTGCAATACAATAACAACATAATGTGTGTAAGCAGTTTTGTATATTTCCATTATTTATGTATTCGTTACGATATTTGAAAGATACAGGTAAATAACGTTTTCTTTTAGGTACCAGTCTGAGGACAGCAAAAAAAAACATCTGTGTGTTTGTGTGAACATTAGGCACAACAAGTGACTGAAACATCCTGTCACTTCTGTTATCTCCTAAGCACAGTAATGCCTTCTGTTTTATGCTATGATGGGGTGCATTAAACTTTTAGGTCTTACAGAAAGGTTTTCAAGCAAGATGGTTCCATTCAGACTTGTGCTCCGGCTGGGGAATCACATAGGAATAATTATATTGTTGCAATATTTTATTGTGTGAGCTTGTTTATAGGTTTGATTTATAGAGTAAGTGCACAAAAATCATTTGGGCATAATTAAATCAACCCTATTATGTAATACAACACCTTATTTCTTTAAGTGACTTTCAGACATAAACTCCCACCACTGGTTCTGACACTACAAATGATTTGTTATGAATGGAGAAAATGCCAGTGCGATATAAGCTAGTAGTATGTCCAAGACTTTTTCTTCTTTAGGTGCATGAAAGACTATTATGTTCTTTTCTGAGAAGCAACACAACTTCTAGATCAGAATGGTTCTGCTCAGATTTGCTTTACTGCCAAGTGAACCAGGAACCAGTAAAACGTGCCATCTTCGTCTGGGATTTGGGGTTTGTTTTTTGTTTTGTTTTTTAAACACTGTATGAGCAACAGAGCGCACTTGCTGCTCGGAATAAAGCGCACGGCGCGTTATGTCGACATATCTGCCATCTGTGGATGGATGGCAGGATCCGCTCTTATAAAAACGGCCATGACTGACAAGAACCGAGCATAGAGGGATTAAACTGCATGCATCAGACTCACGCTGCTGTTTTGCCCGGTCCAGTAAACGGCAGCATGGTTATGTGCGGAGTCTCCTGCCAGGGCGAAAGTGCTGCTGCTCACTTTGGACTCATCCGATCGCGAATTCGCCACTTTTCCATCGTCGTGGTTGTGCCTTAGTTTCTGCCCGTCCAACAGCAAAGCATCCGTGGCCTCGGACGAATCTGCGCTCCTCATATCAAAGTCAAACGTTCCCATATCTGTTGCGCTTCTCTTGCTTCTCGGTGATGCGTCTTTCGCTGGAGCGCGCGCGTTTGAGCCAGCAGCGGCGCGCACTTTCGAGTTTGGCGCGCCGTTCCCGAACTCCAGCGCTTTCCCGTTTTCGCCAACTCCATCCTTGTGAAATAGAACAGAGGTAGGTGCGAATTTCATGCGGGGCAAACTACTCATTAATTTCCCAGTCTCCCGTCCTGGATCGAGGTGCGCAAGAATTTGGCCTCCCCCGGGTTTCAGAGGCGCCGGTACCGTGCACGAAGCGCAACTTACATCCGCCGTGCCAAGACGCAAAGAGCAAATAAGGCAGGTGCAGAGAGCCAGAAAAAAGAAAGCAGCAAAGCCCATGGTTAAAACTGAAGTGACAATTTATACCCCTTGTGGTCCTCACTATGAAGCGTTCTCCCGGAGCGGAGAGCCTGTTTTAGTGCGCTCCCTCACGGTTTTTAGGCAACTGCGCTCTTCAACTAAACTGTTCACGTTCAGCTATCTGATGAAGTAAAGGCAGCACAGGGGGAGGAGCTGAGTGCTAGCAGAGAGAGAGAGAGAGAGAGAGAGAGAGGAGAGAGAGAGAGAGAGAGAGAGAGAGAGAGAGAGAGAGCGAGAGAGAGAGGAACAGACAGAAAGAGAGAGGGGCTTTATTTTCTTTCTGCTGAACTACTATAGCTTCATTTTGAACATTTATCGCCACTGGTTTAAGGGTCATCTAATTGGTTAAAAGTTAAAATACACTTCCTGAACAAAGTATGTGAATGCATACACCCAGTATGCACTGGGTGATAAGTCCAGTCAACATTCTTGTCAAATGTATCTGAATTCAGTACTGTCTGCAGGTCAGTGAAGTTCCTTAATACCACAGCTTGCAGATTGTGCACAGCATCAATTTGAACAAAAACAGTGATAAATACACAATGCCTAATTAATGTGTAAGGGTAGGAATGGCTGGGGGGTCTGTCAGTCATATTGTGGGTTGTGTGAGAGCGGGCATGTGCAGGGAGTAGTAGAGAGAAAAGTGAAGTTGTTATGAGATGGCGTTCAGCCACGTGTAGCGGATCGGGTTGTTCCGAAATAAAAAGTCTTGCATACGAACCAGCCTCAAGTCTCCCTCATACTTTTATGTGGTGCTTGCCTCGTTACCTGGCTACCCTGTCATTGTATGGGCCGGCCTCCGATTGAACATCAGTAAGCCAAAACTTATCTATGCCCACATCGCACTTACAAATGTTTAAAGCTTAGTAACAACGTTGATACTTTAAATCATTATTTTGCAATACAATGTGAGCATAAACCTGTTTAGTCCCACACTGAAACTAACAAGCTGTTGAAACCAAATTCTTATTTTTCACTCTTTGTGTACAAACAACATTTTTTCTATCAATTTTGTGACTAAATTTGCAAACAAGTTTTTCGAAATGATCTACAACACAATGTTTAGGTACTCAGCATGCGAAGCATACTTCTGTAAAAAAATAAGTTCCAGTCAATGTTTGAAGAAATTATCCAGTGTGATCTGATGCGTTCTCTTCATGGACTGCACTCGAACAAAATCAAGAAAGTGGTGGGTATGGTCACCTCCCGCTGGTTTTGCTCTTGTCAACACAACTTTTCAGATTTCCTGACCTTTGATAAAAGCATAAATTCT
>JAUZSU010168492.1:0-13325 GCA_034780255.1 Parotocinclus maculicauda | reverse complement strand
AGAGAAAGAGAGAGAGAGAGAGAGAGAGAGAGAGAGAGACAGAGACAGAGAGAGAGACAGAGAGAGAGAGACAGAGACAGAGAGAGAGACAGAGAGAGAGAGACAGAGAGAGAGAGAGGTTCTCACACTTTCACCAGGTTTTTTACACCCTCGGTTTTGCATCTCCACAAATATCTCGTCTCGTTCTCCATTCCTTCTTCATGTAAATTCGAACCGTTGCTCGCTGCCACTGCTTCTCACTAAAACCTCAACCGAAATATCACCTCCCGCAAAACGCTCCTACCGTAAACCGTGAGCCATCACCAGGGCTTTGGGCACTTCCTGTCTGAAAGCAGACTGTCCTCCTCGAATGGTTCCTCTGCTCTGTTCTGTGAAAGCGTCATCGTTGCTCATTCAGAGGCTTCCTGGAAAGCCCACAGTCCTCTAAGATTCCTGGATGGCCTCTGTCACTTCACGTCGCCGCTCAGAGAGGACGAAACGACACGAGAGAAACCGTCTGGGATTTCACAAAAAAGCTTTCCCCTCAGGTTCTCACGCTTTCCGAAACCCGACACAGGATTTGTTGTTTTTTTAGATCGTATAGAAGTATCGGGAAAAGTCCTGTGTGTGAAATCTTTGTTTTTATGTTTGGTGTCAAATTATGTACGATCCCGAATCAAAAGGAAGTTGGTATGGAAAATACACACAGTGTTCCCTACATTTATTACATGCTTATTTGCTGACGGTCCATCCTAGAAGTGGGCGGAGCTTCTGGACAGTACAGGAAAGTTTTAAGTGGTGTTTGTGAACGTAACTCTGTATTGTAGAGCTTGATAAAGGTTGGATAAACTAATCCCTTACCCATGTGCTCCTAGCGGATATGGATCACCGACCGTTCTTGATGCAGCGCCGTCTAAGGGAAGCGGTCCCAATGTTTTGCAGGCCTGAAATGCAGAAATTAGGATTAATAAACAAACGAAATAAAGCCGAAGCCGAAAATAAATACATATCTAGTCTTCTGCGAGGAAAAAACCTCAGAAAACGCAACTCAGACGTCCATAAGCTTCTGTCTGTCTATTCATTAGTCCCCGTCGTCGTCTGTCTTTATCGTGTCCCATCGTTGGCCGGTAGTGAGTCCTTAAGCTCGTTCACTCCAGGTTAGAAGGTCAGTAGAGCAGGAGATGAAGAAAGTGGCATCATAATCTACTTAAGGACGTTCACAGGGCTGGATTTGGCGCTTTATTGGATCGGGTTAAAAAAAAAAAGAAGATTCGAGCTTCGGGACGTAAAGCGTTATTCTTTCTTTAAAAGTTTTGGTGAGCCGGTGTGAACTGCAGCCTCGGTTGCCCGTTCTTGGCCGGCACTAGGGGCACCCGGGGTGGTGTTCTACGGCTGTAGCCTATATGCTTTAAGGCCGGGTTGTAACGAGTGCTTATTTATTTATATTAGGACCGTTCTCAAAAGTGACATTCTTACCCCGAGAACGGCCCTCACTGGAGTTTCTTTGTTTTTTCTCGGACCATTCTCTGTAAGCCCTAGAGGTGGCGCTGTGTGTAACAATCCCGTCGGGTAAGCAGGTCCTAAAACTCGTCCAACGACGACGCGACGTTCGAAGCGGCGGAAACGTCCGTTCTTCCCCGTCCTGATGCTCGGTACGATTCGGCTCGCTCGTAAAACCCCGGCTGCCATGTGATGGGATTTCTGATCAGACGTTCGTGTGACTAATCTAACTTTTGTACTTTGCAGGTGATGGGCGTGCTAAGTAAGCAGTACATCCCTCAGGGCACGCGCTTCGGCCCCCTGCGGGGCGAAACCTACGCCAGGGACGACGTGCCGCCGCACGCCAACCGGAAGTACTTCTGGAGGGTAAGTGATGCCGTTACGGACCCTGCCAAACTCGTTCTGAAGGAATTTCCAAAGAAGTGACACGTGCCTCAGAGCGCATGGTTGGCGGTTCAGGAATACACGCGGCACGCCGGATTCCTACGGAACTGCTGGAAAACACGGAGGAAGTTCTGCAGATCGTTATCGGCAGCCGTGGATTCCTGCGCCGCTTTCAGCGGGGGTCAGCAGCCGAAAGCGAAAACGCAAACGGGACCCGTTTTAGGAAGTCGGAGGCTCTTAGGTAGCTGTGTGCACTGATGCATTTGGAGGAGAGCCTCACACACACACACACACACACACACACACATACACACACACACATGCACACGTACAAAGGTTCAAACAGATCCAGCAGATATCTGCTAAGCTTTCACTTTGATGTTCCAGGGTGTGTGACTTTACGGTAGTGCTTTTCATTCATCCACATACGTGCTTTCCTTCTTGCACACATGCACGTGTGTGTGTGTGTGTGTGTGTGTGAGAACCACACTGGGGTTTCCAGCACCTTTTCTTCCTCATTTCCTGTAAAATCCATGTCAGCTTCCCGCTGTTCTCTATCTTCATTTGTCCCTTTTACCGTGTGTGTGTGTGTGTGTGTGTGTGTGTGTGTGTGTGTGTGTGCATTGTCATGGTGCTACATACTGAGTCAGTCAGTGATTTACACACACACACACACACGCACACACACACAGTGGGAGGAGTCGCCTGAGGCAGCGTGTGGCTGTGTTTGTATTTCGGGTCCCGCCCATCAGCCTTTAAAAGGTGTGAGTGGTGATTTTGACACCACTGTCAGAAAGAGAAACACACACACACACACGCGCGCGCACACACACACACGCTCACGTACGCTCATAAACGCGTACTTGTAGACGAGGCAGCAGACAGAAGGAGCTGGCATGAAGAGCACGCCGTACATGGCAGAGGTGAATAAACTCGCACATCTGGATCATTAGACCTGGACTTTTAGGAGCAAACATCTGGATCTGGATCTGGATCTGGGTGTCCCTCACGGAGAGCCCGAACCTGTCTCGAGAGTTTCCGATTTCTATTTCGTATCTGTAGAGGTTCGATTTTGTTCACTGTTTTTATTTGGAATTGATTTTAGGATCTGATGCCTCGTTAAGAGGTTTAGTTTTTCCCCTTATTGCACGTTTTCTTAATTAGAAGCTTCTTATTACTGACTCTGTGTATGGGGAGTCCAAAGGTGTGTATTTAAAACTCTCAGGTTTAGCTTTTATTCAAAAGACAGAGCTTCTGATCCATTTTATTGGTTCGTTTTTATTTTCCAGTCCGGAATTCATTCTTTGGATTCTGTGTGCTAAGCTGTAAAAGTTTATTATTTAATACTAATCATATTATTTCTTTATTAACCTGGTCTTAGTTTGGGCTGAAGACTTAGGTGTCCAAAGACTGATCTTAGTATTTGATGCTGTGTTCTAGTTGTAGTTTAGTTGAATTGTAATTTGTCGGAATTTAAAGCACTGTCAGTCAAGAATATTTGATTTACTTCTCTATACGCCTTATTGGGAGTTTAAAACGTTTATTTACTTTATAAAATATTAAGATTGTTCATATTAAAGGCTGTAAAGGTTACGTTTATTATGGACAGTCCACAGAACTGATAGGATTTGGAGTTTTTAAAAGAATGAGATTGTATTTGGATAGGTTTTAATCGTCAAGGTTTGTATTTGAGTTCTTTTATTCCGTCTTTGGACACATTTCTGAGGTGCATCTATATTTTGGGAGAAGGTTAAAGAGTTTGGACGGTGCCCAAGGGTTAAAAGTCGGATTAAAAACAGGGTGTTATTGACTGCATATGCGTTTAGTTGTCAAAATTAATTTTTATTCAGCGCTCTTTTGAGTTCCAGTAGTAATTTTACTTAAAAACAAACAATAAGGTTGTTTCTTCTAGAGCTTGTTTTCATTAGGAACATCCCTTTTATTACAGAGAGGCGTCTCGCTTGTAGTTTTTTCCGGGCGATAATTCCGTTTTTGGGGTCTCCTTTATTAAAATTTTTTCCCTCAGTTGACGTTATTCCTTCCCTGTTTACACGTCTCAGAATTGGCCGTTTCCGTGAATCGTGTCATGACCAGTGGACGTTTCTCTATTCGCCAACGGTCCGATCACCTTTTTTTTTTTTTTTTCCACCCAGCCCCAGGGTGTCTGAAATGGTCTCCAACTTGGGAACGATACCGTACAGATTCAGAGGTTCTTTATTTGTTCATCTTGTCTCTGGACTCTTGCTTGACGTTTTTTTTCCGTCTCCGCCCCTCAGATCTACTCCGGCGGGCAGCTTCATCACTTCATCGACGGCTACGATGTCCAGCGCAGCAACTGGATGCGCTACGTGAACCCGGCGCACTCCCCGTCCGAGCAGAACCTGGTGGCCTGCCAGAGCGGACGGGACGTCTTCTTCTACACCATCAGGCCGGTGGAACCGGGGCGTGAGCTGCTGGTGTGGTACAGTCCCGAGTACACCCGGAGACTGTGTGGGAACTCTTACGAACAAACGGACGCCTCGAAGGCGGGTAAGTCCTCAGCGTTTATACCCTCGGGGATATAAAGTTAGAGGCTTTAGTGGGATGTGGATTCGAAATCTTAAAGATCTGAAAGGTTCTGCTCGTTTTTTGGACCTTCTACCTTGTCGAGCTTTGTCCTCGTTGAGAAGGAAAGCGGTTCTTATCTCTGAACGAGGAACACATTCACCTGGTCGGCCCACGTCGTGTGAAAGTATAAGTGATATCATTTAACGAGCTTCTTATCTCAGAACGTGATCTTTTTTTTTTTTTGCGAGCAGGAACCTTGAGACCGTATCTCTCTCTCTCTCTTTTCTCTTTTCTCTTTTCTCTCTTTCACTTTGATACATCCTGCCAGACAATAAGCACTGGGTATGACCGTTTCCTGTGCTATTCACACAGAATGACGGTGCGTTTGTGTGTGTGTGTGTGTTCGTGTGTATTCACCACACATACATTATCATCCCTGCCTTTTACCTGAGTCACACGGGCCGACTTCTGAGTCGATGACGCTCTCTCACTGCCTGACAATTGCACCTAATTATGGAACGTCCCCATCCAGGAAGCTCGCTTTGTTTAACTTTTCCTCAAAGCGCCTTTCTCTGAAAAGCCCCACGTCACGCCGGCCGGGTTACTCTTACTTCCTGAACGAGGCCCCGAAAAACAGGCGTCTGATGACTTCTGGCTTAAAAGCGAGAAGCTGCAGAATGCAGAAGTGCTTCTAGAAATCGAGGGCACCTTTTGTCGATGATTTCAGAGAAGCAGCTTTGGATTTTTTAGCACGTTTTTACACCTTTGAGGCTCAAACCGTGACGTTTTGAATTCGGCCCCAGGACGCAGGTCTGCCGCGTGGCCGGAACGCCGCAGAGCATGACCCTGCACTCGGAGAGTTTTTAGGGAGGTCCAACCCCGGTCCGGTTTGAGTAGGAGTGATATGGATGTGTTTGCGAGGCCGTTTTCGTGAACGCCATTTTCACTTTCCCGTCCGCGGTGACTGTGAAGGTTGCGCCAGATTGGTTTGCCGAATTTTTGAGGAACTAGGCCCTGACCACAGGGTAATAATGCGTTTGGGTAATCTCCTTCCCTCCTCTGTGGGCCGTCCTCCGTGTTTTTTGTCTTCGACTCGTCTCTTTTTCTGTGGTTTTCTGTTTACCTGCTCGGGACGGTGTGATTTTCACCGCCCGTTTGCCCCCGGCGAGGTTTTGATGCAGGATTTTTTTCTGCTCTGTGGTTGAACGCATCTGCCGAAGCTGTGAGTCAGCATGGTTTCTGACCGAGAAATACGTTCTCAAACACTCACACACTCACACACACACACGCCTACGGGCCTGTGAACGCCCTGCAAAGCTCCCCCGCGCCAGTAATCAAGGTGATGTGTGATAGCAGTACTGCGTTTACATCAGATAGAAACTGGTGCCGTACACTTACTGCCTGACTGTCAGAGCAAAACCGAAACGCCAGCCGTTTACCATAAGTCAGGCCCGCCACTGAGAAGGTGACGAGTAGGTGTGAGGGCGGCTCCGTTCGGGTGGGAGACTCGAACCCGTGCGGCCATTCGCTTGACAGATTTTGCATCTCATTTCAGAACGATTCTGCGATGAGCCGGATTTTCCGAAGCCTGCCTGGGACGGCGGGCGGCCGGCGAGTCCGGAAACGAGACTGGAGGCCGACGAAGGTGACGAGAAGATAGACGTGGAGTCCGTCGACCGGGACACGCCGCCGGTCACGCCCGACTTCGCCCAGAAGGTCGCTCCTGGACATCCAGCTTCTCCGGATCTCCTGAGGGACGGCCTGGCCATGCCGTACCCCGTCCTTCCTCACCCGTACCACGTCCTGCCGCAGTTCGACCCTCACTACCATCGCCTGCTTTTGCCCCCTTACACGCCACCCTTCCCATCCATGTTTCCCCCCAGAGGAGCGTTCCGCTACAACGCCGCGCTGCCAAGCGAAGCCGTGCCCTTCTCACCAATGGCCCAGCCTGGCTTGCTCCCTGTCAGCCTCTCGTACCCTGGCATGGCAGAGCGTCCCATGAACGCGTCGCCCCCTCAGGGCACCACCCCAGAAGTTAGAAAGCATTCATCTGAGGAGGCCATCAACCTCAGCTGGGACAGTATGCCAAAGAACGGGTCTGCCTTGCCATCGCCGTCTCCGTCTCTGTCGCCGTCGCCCTCCCATCAGGGCGGTTACAAGTCCCTGCCGTACCCCCTGAAGAAGCAGAACGGCAAGATCAAGTACGAGTGCAACGTCTGCTTCAAGACGTTCGGCCAGCTCTCAAACCTCAAGGTGAGTGGCACGGGGTGGGAGGGAGAGCGTCTCCTCTTGGGGTGGACGTCGAGGAATTGTTTCGACCGTTTCCAATGTTTCATGACGTCTGCATTTGTGACAACGCAGGTTCACTTACGGGTGCACAACGGAGAGCGGCCGTTCCAGTGCCAGCAGTGCAAGAAGAGCTTCACCCAGCTGGCGCACCTTCAGAAGCACCACCTGGTCCACACCGGGGAGAAGCCGTACGAGTGCAAGGTAGGGATGAATCAAAAACGTTGCTCTTTAAAGCGACCAGGGTGTTCAAAAGAGCTTGAGATGTTTATACACGCGGGCCGAGGAGTCAGCGCAGTGGAATGGTGGTGCGTGCCAGTCGTACCTGGTGACACACACACACACCCGGGGCATTGTTTATCTCTAGGTACTTTCACCTAGTCTTAAAAAAACGCTGTAATGAAGCCAGTGCCTTTGTTAGTCATTAATCCAAAAAGGGCGTGTCCTTGGTTCTTGTTCAGTCCCCGCGTTGACGATAGGCGCGCCCTCCCAAACAAGTAACTGAGCGCTCCTCGGATAGGTGGCACTTCCCCTGCCATAAAAAGACGCATTGTTATAAAAAGCCTAAACCTCATTCATGCTCTTGTTTTTTGTATTTGCCCCGATGAACAAATAACGAGGCGTTTGCTACCGTCCGTCCCGTAGGTGTGCCAGAAGTGCTTCAGCAGCACCAGCAACCTGAAGACGCACCTGCGCTTGCATTCCGGCGAAAAGCCCTACCAGTGCAAGGTGTGCAGCACCAAATTCACCCAGTACATCCACCTCAAGCTGCACCGGCGCATGCACAGCTCCGGCGAGCGACCCCACCGCTGCCAGCGCTGCCTACGCGGCTTCCTACACCGCTTCTCCCTCGGACTGCACCACCGCTCCGGTTGCTGCACCGCCAACTCCCAGGGGCAAATCCCGGAGCTTCGGCAGACGGCCGAGATCCTGGAGAGGTTCGACGTCAGCGCCGAGGCAGAGGCTCTTCCGGAGAGCTCGAACGAGGGCGAGGTGAAGGCCGCTCTGGAGAAGTGGCTGGAGAAGGACGATCGGCCCGAGCGGCACCAGTTTAAAGGGTTCGGCCCCGGCCCCGGGCATCAGCAGATGAGGGCCAGCGTGGTGCGCTTTTGCGGAGACGGAAGAGTGGACTGAGCGCTCCCTGAACGTCGGGACGAACCGAATTTCCAAAGACTTGACTAATTGCACTTGAGCTGACTCTCCTGCTGTTTGTTTCTTTGACGTTAAAAGTGTATTAATTTATTTCCGTCTGCGTCTCGGTTGTTTGTGTTTGTGCTTGAATGAGTTTAATCTCTATTTATACTAAGACGTTGAAAAGCGAGGGGCGGAATCAGGAACACGTTCGCTATTTATTACCGACGCCAAATGCACAGATGAATCGTTCCTCGCTTCCCGGGCACCAAAACGAATCCACTCAGGTTTAGGAACGCTTGTACTCAGGGATCATTTATCGTCTTCGGTTTTTAACGCACTGGATAAAGCAGGATCTCGATCCACGTGCGTGCTTTACTGTTACAGAGCACCACTGTTTTGTAGCGTGTCCTTTTGTACGACTTTATACGTGAAGATCTATTTTCATGACACTTTTGTACTGTAGCACATTAAACATGTTCCTTCTCCTCATTCGGATTCTGTCCTTTGTTGACACCGACGTTTTCCCAAACAGGTATTTCCTATAAAAAGTACCCGTGTGCCTCTCCAACTCAGGGAGGTACTTGGACTAGAAATACCCACGCTGCCAAGGGGGGGTGATTCCTTTTTTTTTTTTTTTTAGAAATTTCCAACCTTCCTCTTTTAGCGTCTTCGTACCGGAAAGGTTAAAGTGTTTAGTGTTCAGTACGAGCTCGCAGTTTTTCCCCAAAAATGCCGGAGCACCACGTTTTTCAATCTTTAAGGCACAGCTTGACCCGCCTTTTTTCGAATAAGTGGTTAATGATTACGGCAGATCGTCCAGGACGTTATCACGGGGTGGATCCTGGTTTCCAAAAACATTGGCATAACTGGGCAGGATGCCATTCCATCAGAGGGCGTTCATGTTTACTCCTATCTTATGGGTAGAGGAAAAATCGCCACACCTCCAAAAATACTCGGCTGTTTATAAACTACGGCTTCTTTAAAATAAAGAGCACGTGTCTGTAACGAGGGGCACTCCTGCTCTGATTCGACCCATCCGAGCCACGCTGATTCGTAACCCGCCTCTGGCGAGGCGAGGTCTGTCAGGTACCACTTGTGTTGTGTTCTCGAACCGTTACGAACTCGGGTTTTCCTGGCGCCAAAGTCTAGACATTCTGGATGTCCGGGTCTCGACCTCCCCCAGGGTGTGACTTTACTCTGTTATCTAAGGGTCCGGACCCCCTCCGGACCCCCACAGGACTTCCACCTGGTAGATGTAAAGTCAGGAACATTTGTTGTTGCAGTTTTAGCCTTTCTCTACTCCAACACTGACACTGAGGTGGTTTAGAACTCCAGCAGCACTGCCGTCTGATACACACAGTGCTCAGAATGATCCAATACCCCAATAGGACCTGGTCTATACTGGTCCTGTGGAAGTCCGGACCCTTAGAGGTCCTATTTACCAAGTAATATCCATTTCAGTTCATATAGTTACCCTGTAAACTTTTTTTTTAATGATTAATGTATTTGTTTGCTCTGGCTGCTCTCTAACGTTACACTTTCCTCAATGAAACCTTTTCTTTTCTTTTTTTGATGCATTTTTATTGATCCCATCTCTAATTTCCCTACAAGGAAGCCATAAAGGGGGCTAATCCGTGTATAAATATTTAAAGACTCATTATTTTACACATTTCTAAATATTTTTTTTTATTTCCAGCCTTACAATCTACAGATTTGAGGATCAATTGATTATTAAATTACAAATAATACAATTTCTTATTTCATATTTGGGTCTATGTGTCTAGAAAATATTTCAATTTTAATAAGCTTTATTCTGTTTGGCCAAAAAGCAAAAAGAACAATTTTTGAACCTTTAGATTTAAAAATCCAATGGCTTTTTTTTAAATCCTGGCTCTTTTTTTTGTACTTTATGATACATATTAAAGGTTTTCGAATGCATTTGGTAGAGTTTAAATTCTGTTTTTACTTTAAGCCAAACTTAAAGTGAAGTTTCTAACGCTGGACTTCTATAAGTTCCCCTACAGTCCGAAATGTCGACATTGCATCACAGGAAGTTTTGACATTTGCAGCATGAAGACCACAGGAGTGGGTCATCACCATGGATCCATCTTCAGAAAACATGAGCATGTTAACCTTTAAAAAAAAACAGTGATGGGACATTTTTGAAGTAATAAAAGAGCTACGAGTTTAGTAGAAATAATGAAGTTTAATAGGAATTCTACATGATGTAATAAACCATAAATAAACTAATAATTAAAAGACTTGTATTTCGTATCGGAAACGGAATATAGGAGATACTTTTTAAGAATCATAAACAAAAAAGGCAGAATAAGCCAAAAATGGTCATATTTATAATTTCCATCTGCCCTATTATTATGATTATTATTTATAAACTGATGCCGGGCTCTGATTTCTCTTGCATCTTTTGGCCCATGGTTTAATCAAGACATTTTGAGATCGATTCCAAGCTAAAAACAGAGCTGTAATACAAGAAGTGCTACGAACCTGACAGTAAGAGTAAGAGTGCTAAAGAGTGACTCACAGACTTCACCTTCAGAGACGTCAACTCAAAAGTGAGTGATGGGAAGAGCTTAACAACGATAACCGAGTCAAGAATTAGTCAAAAGGCCATATTTCTATAAGAGTTTACCGCATAAGAACATTGATTTGCTTCAGCTGTCTGATTTGAAATAAATCAGTTCTTTACGAATTTATCTGAGGAGCGAATCGAACCCCAAAATATTACTAAAACAACTGGTTTAGGACTGATTGGGACAGATTAAGCAATAAAATTGATCATTGGGTGTTAACCACAAATTGTGCTGTAATCAAAAGTACCATAATACATAAAATATAGGGAGTTTATTACCAAACATGACATCATAACGTACTATCACGAATTCAATATGAAGTGTTTATGGCTAAAAATTACATTATTAATAATATAATACATTAAACATGGTGCTGATGACCAAACATGACATCATAAGGAGCAATGGATGACATTTTGGGTAAATATTACGTTTAAAATAATACAATGTATTAAATAAAGGCCATTTATGGCTGAATTTTACATTTTAAATCATATAAAATAATAAATAAAGGATATTTATGGTTATATTTTACAATTGAAATCATATATAATATTAAATAAAGGCTATTTATGGCTGAATTGTACATTTTAAATCATATAAAATAATAAATAAAGGCTATTTAGGGTTGAATTTTTACATTTTAAATCATATAAAATAATAAATAAAGGTTATTTATGGATGAATATTACATTTTAAATCCCATAAAACATTAAATGAAGGCTATTTATGGTTATATTTTACATTTTAAATAATATAAAATAATACATAAAGGTTATTTATGTATGAAGATTACATTTTAAATAATATAAAATAATAAATAAAGGTTATTTATGGCTGAATCTTACATTTTAAATCACATAAAACATTAAATGAAGGCTATTTATGGCTGAATGTTACATTTTAAATCCCATAAAACATTAAATAAAGGCTATTTATGGTTAAATTTTACATTTTAAATAATATAAAATAAAACATAAAGGCTATTTATGGATGAATATTACATTTTAAATCATCTCAAATATTTTTTAACAGCTGAATGTTACACTCTAAATCATATAAAATATTAAATATAGGAAGTTCACGACCAAATATTACATTATAAATAATAAAATATATCAAATACAGGCTACTTATGGCTGATTTTTACATTTTAAATAACATAGTACTATTAAACATGGTGTTTACGTCTAAGCATGACATACTATACTTTAACGGATTCAGAACTGGACCAAGTATGACATCACAATCGTATAAAGGATGAATTACAGAGTGTTTATTGGCTGAGCGGTGGAATTGATTATGATTTTGATGATTTATTATGATTTTGATGAAACGGTAGCACGAGGTCGGGCCGCTGTCGGCGTACGTGAGGCTGTGGCTGCCGGTGCTAGAGCGGTGAAACTGTGAGTGACAGTAAGTGAGGATTTTGAAAGAGCACTTACAGTAAAAAATGGCTCATAGACTTCGGGAGTGCTGCACTTTATGGGTTTCCTCTTTAACACGTCCTCCTACCCGGCCTACGCATTCGAGGGAGAGCCCCACCACAGATCTCTCTCTCACACACACACACACACCACAATCACACAGACCACCACACCTCCACAAAGGTGTGTGTGTGTGTGTGTGTGTGTGTGTTAAACCGCCAGCGTGACTCGCTGCTATCTGCTGTCTGTTATTGCTCAGAGACGTACAGTAGGTTACATACCTTAGATATACTGAAACCAGCCTTGTTGTTAATGACAAAAGACGTGTGTGTGTGTGTGTGTGTGTGTGTGTGTGTGTGTGTGAGTGACTCACCCAGATTACTATCACTGCGTACTCACCAATCGTTGCATGTTCCATAAAGAGCAGCTGAAAGCGGTCGTTCTTTGAATCGCAGAACCTTGAGTTCCTATTTAGAAAGAGAGAGAAAGAGGACGATTCCGAGACAGAAGGAAAGATGCTGAGACCTTTTTTTTTTTTTTTACCAGAAATGTGAGCATGTACAAGAATTATTTCATACATCATTTCTGGAAGCACGGCTGCTTGCTTTCGTAGTATCGAGCAGAAACGATCGAATGAGTCTGTTCAACTCGAAATGTGATTAAATAAATCTTTATTTTTACGTGATTGGAACGATGATATACGTAAATGATTACAGTATTGGACCGAAAGGATACGATTATTGGGCGAAACTGCACTCGGAGGCTCTGGTTACCCTGTTGGGCCGCCTCTAGCCTTGATACGAGATAAGATCCGGTAGATTACGGAGGTTCTGACTGAATAGAAAGATGTAGGGAAGAAGTGCATGTTGCAAAAATATGAAATATTTAAAAAGCTGTGATTATATTAAAAACAGGAAAAGTCAAATAGATCTAAAATATGGTATAAAGTGCTAAAAAATCTAAGGTTATATCGAGAACAGTACTTTTTTAAAATCACAGGCACCTCCTGATAATCTACTCCAGGCTTGAGATGTCTCCTTGTGATGGAAAATAGGTCAGATGTTTGGAGACTGAGAACTTTAGGTAATATGGGTTCCTAGTAAATGATAAAACGATAAATCCCTGAACCTGTTAAACCAGTTAACACTTACCAGTCTGGTCCAGTGGATGGTCAGTCACCGGGTCCTGACTTAATTACTGTGAAATAATAATAATTATGGGTTTAAGAATTCTTACAGAGTAAAACAATTGTGATTCATATATATAAAATAAGATAAAGTATGGCAGAAAATATTAAACCTTTTCCATGTGTCTAAATATATTGTGAAAATGTTAAATTTAAATAAATTTACAAATTACAGGAAATGTAAAAAAAATGGCAGAAAATACTCAATTTAAATATGTGCATAAATATGTGCAAGAAATAGCAAATAGAAAAAAATCTAAGATTATATTAAGAACAGTAAATATAATATAT
>JAUZSU010168482.1:0-13325 GCA_034780255.1 Parotocinclus maculicauda | reverse complement strand
GCACGGGGAGGACATGCAGACTCCACACAGAAAGGTCCCAATTCACTCCACGCTGGGATTGAACCGGCGACCTTCGTACTGTGAGGCAGAGGTGCTAACCACTCAGCAGGATGTCACCATGCCTGTAAGTCTGTCCAATTTCTGCAATGCTCACACATAAGTGCTAAAACCAACAGCAGATCCACTCTGAAATGTAATGCTGCACAAGCTCACATCAACATCATCTGTCCTTAGCTTTACCTCTCACTACTGGGTACCAAATGCAATACTCTTTTAATGTGCTTCACAGATTGTTTTTTTATTTTCCAGAGCAGCTGCATATAAACCTGCACAAAGGTGCTTAACTGTGGACCGAACTTTCAGGGTTGAAATCCCACCTCAATTTGCCACAAAATGTTCAGTACTGTGCAAAAGTCTTAGTCATGCCACCATTAGATCTGTTATTTTAGCAATGGCATAATGACCATATATAATTACTGCCCAGTCTCTTTATACATCCAGAAAATAAAGGACATTTAAATGCAGTATTAATAAACTGAAATAGGAATACCAGGGTCTAGTGTACAGGGTAGAGGTGGGCGAATGGTAAAAGTATTATATCACCATATTTAAAGACATTTTCACAAAACACAATGTTTACCATATCATATGTATCACATCATATTAAATAGCCCCAGTACAGTGGAAAGTACTTGGTGTGATCTCCCCTTATACTTGAGCAATAGCAGAATCTGGCAGCTTCATCTGGATGTCAAGTTGACCGTTCTACAGTCTGAAGAAGCTTGATCAGGAATGGTCTGGAATTGTAGCAGCCAATAATGTTTTTTTCAGGGTGGTCACATTGAATACTGACTTTTACCCCTGCAGAAGTTCTGAAAATTGTGTTTTTATTTCAGAAACTTTTTTTTTCTGTTTGTATTGCAATACACACACACACACACACACACACACACACACACATATATATATATACATTGCTAAAGCAATATCTAATGGTGACCTAATACTTTTGTATAGTACTGTAAAAGTCTAAGCATCACCATTGATCAGTTTTCACCACCAAGCAGTGGATGCCAAAAGAATGCAACATTCCTTATTGCATAGTGCCAACTATAAATTTGGATGGAAAATGAATACAGGTCTGTGACTATTTATAACAGTTTGGCTTAGGTATATGTCTACAAATGTCATTCTCAAATACAGTGATGTCTGAATGGGTTTGGTCATGTACCATATGCATCAATTCTCTCTATATTATTGCATTATATTGCTATATAATATATACTGCTCACAATATTTAGGGGATATTTTATTGGGAAAATTTTACTTTGAAATATCCCCAAATATTTGTAAGTAGTATACACATTATAATCTAGTTGTACATTTTATGAGCATGAATTGGACAAAGGGGGGTAAGAACACAGTATTCGTTCATTTTTATTCATTCATTCAATAATTCATAGCTGGTCATACAGTTACTCATACTGGGATGCTTTAGAGTTGACCAAACGTGTATTTGGAAAGTGGGAGGAAGTCAGAGTACCTGGAGGAAAACCTCAGACAACAGGAGAAAACTCCACACAGGCAAAGCCCACACTGGGGATCAAAATGGGGATCCCTTGAGCTGTGAAGAAACAGTCTGTGCCTCTCGTTTTTCTAAAAGTTTCCCAAATGTGAGAAGTCCTATGCTAATTGACTGAAATAAGAGAACAATAAAATGGATATACGATTTGAGAACAGAAGCTCAAACAGACCTCTATGTGTCACCAAGCGTCATTAAATCATTAGGTCCTGTGAGATGTATTTGTAGTGGTGGTGCATTAAGGGAAACCTTCAGCAGATATTGTATATAATACACACATGCACACACACAAACACACACACACACATGCACACACACACACACACAGCACATACTTAATAAAACATTTGGTGTGGGCTGCCAGGATATACAAACGGATTAAAGGTATTCATGCTGATGTGAGAATTCCCAAGGTTGCCATGGTGTCACTGTTAATGTCCTCCCACACTTTTAGATTCCCCAGTCACCCAGGTCCTGATGATAAGGGTAATGCTCATCACCATTAAAATAAAACCCAGAATCACAAACATGGCTGCCTGAAATAATAAAAAAACATAATATTGAGATGTAAGAACCAAGTAATGATTAAGACTTTACTTACAAACCTTTACTTTACTAGTTTTTTTATTAAGAACATAGTTTCAGGCTTATCAAGCACACTACATTCACATTCATTCATTCATCCATCCATTCATTCATTCATTCATTCATTCATTCATTCATTCATTCACTTTCTTATCTACTCAGTCCTAGACAGGGTCATGGGAGAGCCGATGCCTAGCTGGTGGAATAGGACGCTAGGCAGAAACAACCTTAGACAGGGTGCCAATCCATCGTAGGGCACATACACACTAGAGCCACTTTAGAGACAGCAATTAGCCTTACACTCGTGTCTTTGGACTGTGTGAGATAACACAGATAAGGGGAGTACATGTACAGTAGACTGCACACAGAAAAGTGTTAAAAACCGAGCACCTGCGCTGTCCCAGCACACATAGTAATGCTACTAATAATTACATTTTCTGAGAATAAAGAAATCCTAAATAATTAATGTTGTTAGTGTTGGTAGTTGCATATATGTACTATAAAACAGTACCGTGTCCCCTCCATTTGCCCCATTACATTTTCTGGACCCTGACAGATGGACGGCATTCATGAAAAATGCAGGATAGGCCCCCTGACCAGGATAAAGTGGTGGTAAAATGGATAAAATGGAAAAAATAGACTGAGCCTGCCATTCCATTCCAACTGCACACTGATATATGTTAAGAGCTGGTTCGTGCACTGCCTTGAGGGAATGCTTATTCTCATATTGCAACAGTACATGACCTCAATGTTCAAGCTTTGGACTGTTCTTCCTTTCCTAGATGGGCAAGTCTCTGGTGCGTCTTTAACGTCAGATATCGTCTAATTATAAATTTTTTAAGTTCCACTTACCACATAGATGCACTTTGTAAATCTACAGTTACAGAATGTAGTCCATCTATTTCTCAACATATTTAGTTATGCCCTATTACTCTGCTCTTTAATGATTAGGACCAGCACAGATCAGGTACTATTTTGGATGTGGATCATTCTCAGCACTTCAACGACACTGACGTGGCAGTGGTTGGTTCGCTGGTATGAATGGATCAGACACTGAAGCTGAGCACCTTGGTCCACCTTGTAGATGTAAGGGCAGCACGGTGGCTTAGGGGGTAGCGCCCCCACCTCACAGCAAGAAGGTCCTGGATTCAGACCCAGGATGGAGCGGTCAGGGTTCTAGTCTGCATGTCCTCCCTGTGTCTGTGTGGGTTTACTCCAAGTACTCCGGTTTCCTCCCACAGTCCAAAGGCATGTGTGTTTGATTAACTGATTACTTTAAATTGGCACTTAGATGACAACACACTTTGTGCTAGTCATCCTCTAATTTTCATCAATGCTCACATGATGCTGGTGGCTGGTTAGTTCTTTTCAGTCCATCAGCACTGATCCATTCATACCAGAACAACATACACTAATACATCACCACATCAGTTTCAGTGCTAAGAAGGCTACACCACCCAACATACTGCTCACATTTTGAAATATCCCATAATTTCTGTGAGCCCTGTAGTAACTGATCTGTGGTGAACCTGTGGGGGTCCTGATCATAAAAGATCAGACTGAAAAGGACAAATAAAGCATGGAGAGGAACAGATGTACTACACTTTGTAACTGTAAAACTACAATGTGGAATTGATACAGTGGGTAATTAGTGTGGAAACAAAGAGGCGTACCTAATAATGAGGTTGCTGAACGTATATAACTATGACATTACTTTGAATCCCATCCCATTTATCCTGATCAGGGATTTACTATTTCTCACCAAATGCTACCAAGCTTTGCATGTTGTATTATTTATGCTATTCTGCAAGTGGCCAATCAAGTTTATTAGACTATTAGACAGCTCATCATTACAGAAATACTGAAATTTTGTCTTTTTGTCTTTTTGTCTTTTCATCACCAGGCACATTTTACAAAGATGCATATTAAATAACATTTTAATATTGTTAAACTAAAAAGGTATGAATTTGAGTTAAATAAACAGTGATGTTTTTTGTGTCGTCTTGTTGAAAATAATTTGGCAGTGTATACTGACCTGTAGTTTTGGCCGGGATTTCATTGGCTCCTGCTCATTTGGGATAATTTTAATGTAAAACAATCCAGGTAGAATGAAAATAAGACTGGGGGCAGATGTGGCTCCTGGCAAAACAACAACAACAACAACAAAAGGCTCAGCCATGATCAAAACTTAATAGCATAATTATCAATAACACAGGTTAGTATATGATCTGTTTTACTTATGTTTTAATTGGATGGTTATGAGCTTGTAAAGCAGACATTTCATAATGATTACAATTGGGGCAACTCACCAATAACACCGAAGATTTCTTTAATGTTGGGTATGTAGATGACAAGCAGGTTGACACAAACAAGGAAACACAATGCGATGCATATGTGTCTAGCCCAGCTGAAGGGTTTATCAGGAAACAACAGCTGCAACACTGCCCGGCGAATCTAAAGGCAGGCGCACGCGCGCACAAACACACACACACACACACACACACAGAGTTGTTACACACTGGATGAACCACAATCTCACATATAGTCAATAAGACTTTATTTACACTTAGTAGTTTCATGAGTATGAAAATTGCATCTTTATAGTGATAAGTATGTTTTTTATCCAATTTAAGTCTGCAACCACTTTAGAAGGAGACTTGAGATGCATTGTAGTCACATATTACGCAAGTGTAAATGCATCCATAATGCAGCACCTTACTACCAAAACAACACATAAAATAACACATGACATCCCTGCATGCTAGGCAAAAAATCCTTGAGGACGCACATAGCTGATCAACACACAAAACTACAGAATTTTGGACAAGACACCATTGCTCAATATGTACTGCAAACTTTTTTTGGTTTCATAATTAGGAATTTTTTTTTAATATATATTCAAACGGACCGTTTGATACCCGAATTGTTTGAGTGAAGGTTTCACTGTATTATCTTTTACTGTAGTTCTGTAATTCACATGTTTACTTATGATGAGGATTTTAAATCAATTCCATTCACATTACTTTAAAAAGGAGTGAATGTTTGAACTGTATAACCCCAGTGGTGGGTTTGATGTAAAAATATGTAAATGTGAGAGCATGTTAAAAACATTGGCATTTTTAATAATCTTTTTACCCATTGGCACTGAGGGCAATAACTTTAAACTGTCTGTATCACTGACTAACATTAAATTATTTTTACTCATTATATCTTAAAAAATGATTTTGAAATGGTTCATGAAAGTTTGTGTATGCATTGTGTTTTACCGGGAAGAGAACCACAGGAACAGTGAGAGTGACTGCAACCAGTACTGCCAGGCGCACACACAGTATTAGTGTGTGCTTTTTTGGGTAACTCTTCAGGAGCTCATCATTCACATTATCTGCACACACAGAAGTGTGTAAGCCGTTTCTATGCATGCATATAATACATTTATTGGCCAAAATTATGCAAACCACATCAACAGGTCCACAGTGTTAAGCATACATCCAAACAGGTTAGTGGCAGTCTTATGTAGTCCTATCAGAGACGCCACAAGAAATAGTGATACCATACAAGCGCAAATGGGTGTGAAGATTGTGTCCACATACTTTTAGCACTGTACACTCCTGGGCAAAAATGGGCAGAACCCAGAATTGCAAAATCATTGCTGTACCACTCAATGGTAATGGCTTCAAACTGGTGATGAGCAGTTGAAAATATTATAATAAATAAACTTTTTGTGTTAAATGCGAAACCAGATTTTCTCTAGAGGCTTCAAATCTGGACTAAAAGCGATCCAAGTGGACAGTGGAGTAATGACTAATCTTAAAACAAAACAAAACTACACAAATAAAAGTTTGAGTCTTCTATCAAACATTTCAATCTTTCAAGATTTTATCTTTGTGTACACAAAGCATACAGAAGTAAATTTCCCTATTCAAAGGTTTTTCACAGGTCTCAGGAGAGCATCTTCCTAGTTCTTGCAAATTTTCTGAAGAATGTAGTTGTTAGGATTATTAAAGTTTACTATTTGGCAATTTCAGGTATAGCCCATTTTTTGCCAGTGTGAAAAGTAGATTATAGCATGGTTCCTCAAGTTGTTTTGTGTCTGCAGCACATGCTTACCATAGAAAGTGAGGTAGCCAAAGATGGCAGTTAATAAATACATAATGAACATAGCCAATATGGAGATGTTAGCCACATTCTGCATGCGCTTCCTTGTAGGTCTAGTGATAAATAACAGAAAACACACACACACACAAAAACACAAATCAGTGCATTTGACAAGCGCAAATCATAAATATTACTTTGCTGTTTACACAATATAAACTACAGATAGAAAATAGACTTACTTCTTCAGTTCTGTGTAGATGGGTAGCACTTCAGGATGACACACAAAGGCAAAGGCCAGAATAGGAATGGTATATGCAGACTGCATAAAACAATATAAAAACCTGAATAGCTTCATTGTATCACTTCCTACAGCCACCACCATTACTAGTACTACTACTAATGATCATAGTTGTATTTATAATCCTACATGCAATGGATTTGGTATAATCCATGTTTAAAACAACTGAATTTGATCTTTTCTACTAACATGGATTTCTCAAAGTAAATTCTGGTCTGTTGGTTCATAAATTATCGCAGTGCAGAATGGTAATATTTATTTAATAAATAATTTAGCACAAAATACCAATAGTGCCTTCCGTTCTGGGATGTGTTTACACTTAACCCCTACCCAGTTTATTGCAAGGATCCATAAACCACACCTACTTCACGTTGATAGCTGAGGCTAGGATTTAAGGCAGCCAGAGGAACTGATACATTTCATTTGAGAGAATTCAGCAATGTGGTGTCACAGTGGTTAACACGGTCACCTCAGATCCAGCAAACCCAGTTTGATCCTGCCCTCAAAATATGATTTGTAGAGATTGCATATCTGTGTGGGTTTATTTTGGGTACTCTGGAGCTTTAGATTGTTCCGTTGGAGCCTTAACAGTTCAGTTAATGTATAATAAGCCTTGTACTGGAGCATTGTCTTGTTTAACTGGATCCATCTAGACCATTAGTTTGTTCAACTGGAGCCTCAGCTTGATTAGTTGTAGCCTCAGTTTGTTCAGTTGAAGCCTTTGTTATTATTGTTATTGTACAGTAGCTGAATAACAACCCTAGCATTTTTATTTTACACCACTGATTAAACATTTGCTTACATTACAACCAGTATTTATAAGGACTTGAGCATTTTCTAGTCCATTGTACATTTCAGGAGCATTATAATTCACCATGTGTCACCTGTGGTGTGATGGTGACCAGTTTAGCCTCACAGCTGTGGTTTCCTGAGGAGATGGATGTAGTGTTGTAGGACATAGTGGTGGTGGAGTTGCTGTCTTCAAATGGACATTCAGTGACAAACTTTTTATATATAACCTATTGAAGGGAAACATATTTAAAATAGTTTATATTAGATATAAAACATGAATGTGAAGGATACGGTGATAGATGAATGCCATGTACTCACAGTTACGAGGAAGAAAAACATGCATGAGAGAGATAAACCACTGGTGTACCCAAGGTAACCTGAAAATGTTATGTAAATATTCAATATAAATGTTATATTACTACAATGTTTAGACGGGATAAATTCACAAGACTATTTAAATTGAATTTCCCTGCTGCTTACTTTCATCATGAATATTGCCAACAGCAGTTATTCTATGTGAAGAACTAAAGCGCTAACCACCTGGGTGTAACCCAAATAACACTGTATCACTGCTCCTTTACTAGTATTGCACTATATAGGAGACTCTTTAGTGCACTTTGGAGCACAAGTTAAATCTAACATGTCATCTACCTTGTCATCAGTGTGTGTCAGCATCAGTCTGTCTAATAAACAAACACAGTTTAAAGCTGGAACTATGTTACAACTGAACTGTGAATTAATGTTAGTAAAAGCAGTGTTTGTGCAGAGTGCAAGTGTGGCTATCTATAACCAGCAACAACAACCAATCACCAGTCACAGCTGATGCTACTGAAAACCGTTTGATTCCAACAAAGAAAACTCTTAGATTTATAACGATTATTTAATGTGATGACAGTGGAGAAGAATAGAGAACATGAGGTGGACATACCAAGCTGTCGCATAAGGGCAAGAGGAAAGATTACAGCAATACTGACAGCGATGATGAGATAGCCTCCATCCAAATACCACTCTCTAACAAGACACATCAAGACAGAGGTTAGGAAAATCCAAAAACAAGTATGCAAGTGCAGTGCAGTTTCTGTTTCACAGAAAGTGTGTAAACTGATCTGAGAAGCATTTTTCTATTCATACATTCTGCACAATTAGTTAAATTATTGCATGGATAGAAGCATTTTTGGTATTAATGAATATGTTAAATGCAAAAATCTAGCTCTTACTTTGAATTCTCCGGTTTATCCAAAAGGCCAAATAAAACAGAGGGCAGTTCAATCTTCACAATATAAAGGTAAGATGACATGGCTTCAGGTAAAAAAAAAAGGAAAGTACCAAGAGTAAGTGAAAGCATCACACAGAATGGCTTTAACAGTTTTTTTCTTAATTCTTACCTCCAATGTTATGCACTGTGATAATGCAGGCAGCTAGGATTTTCCCAGCTTTTCCAAACGCACGTAAACCCAGCTGTTCATACGCACGAATCCCTAAACAAGCAAACAGCAATCAGTAAGGACATTATCAGTTAAATGAACCCACTTTTGCCAGAATCTACTGAACTACTGTATAATGTAGTTGGGGTGAATCAACCTGGGTTCTTTCCGTCTAGAGTTTGCACGCCCTTCATGTGTTCAAGTAAGTTTCCTGATAGTGACATTAAATAAATCCAAATAAACAAAAATGTAATCAGCCTACCCATCCCTGTGAGGGTGTGGTTCTGCTCCCCACTATAACAAGCATAAGCAGCTTAAAATGTAAAAAAAACAAACAGCTAGGAGCCTTAACTGTGAGAATTTAACATTTAAGTTATAATTCAGAAGTCACTGTCATTAATGTACATTGTGCCACCTATGACACTAGGGGGCAGCTGGTGCACATGATGCTGTTCTGGCTCTCCAACTAAAGAAGCCTAAAAGCTGCACCACTATCTCTCACCAGAGAGGGGAGAGGTGTAAGAGTGATCCAAAATGGTGGCTGCAGGAAATAAATTTCCCAGAAGCCTCTGGACTAGCACGTCACGTAATAGGTGGTATAGTTCTGTCATGGAGGGAAGATGGAGAGAGAGTACCCAGAATGCAGAATACAGTTGAACCTCAGAACTCAAAACCTGATTGGCTTTGGAGGGCGGTTTAAACGCAGAAATGTTCAAAGTCCGAATTCAATTTAAGGACTTTATAGGAAGTTATGTAAATAGGATTAAATCATTCCACACCAAAATAAGTTGTTTTTTAAAGCCTATATTAGTTTTTAGTTTTGAATTACATATGCTAATTGCAAACAACATACATATCATTACATATACGAAATAAACACAAAATTGTTACGGTATGTGTTAGGACCCAAGGATGCGGGAATAAAGGAACCCCACGAAGTATAATAAGAATGGGGAAATAATATTAAAAAAACTAAAAGGGGAAAAGGGCGGATTCATTTATATCAGCCTTTACTAACCAAACCAACAAATCAAAATTCTGAAAAATTTATTTTCGGCACGTCTTTCAAGGGATTGCGGGTGTGTCTGAAATCATGTGACTGGGTAAAAATGAAAGTGCTCTGCATAGAACCATTTATGTAGTGATTAGTAAATAAGTAAATGAGTGGAAAATTTCAGACACACCCTGTGGCTGTGACATAAGTGTACAGGTTTTACCGATGTCCGAAGTCTAAACTGATCTAATATAAAAGCGTTCTTATTCCAAGGTTCTACATTCATACTGGGTTTGCCCCTAAGAGCTCTAAACAGGTATTAATCTGTGCTTTTCCTTTACACTCCATGACAGTCACCCGATAATAAATGCCTTTAGCTGCGTATTTGTGCTTTTGATGTATTAGGCTTTACAATTGAATCTGTTGTTGTCACTTGTTTTCTTTACTATTTGGGAAAAGTCACTACTATGAATGCTACAGCATTTTTCTTCTTCTTTCTCTCCGTTGGGATGCTCCCATAATGAGCACTCTAACCTTTGCATCTTCCTCTGTCATACCAAGCACCTCAATAGTTCTATCCTTTCTCCCAATAAACCCTGCACCACTTATTTCCACATGACCATACCAACTCAATTCTTTCTTTACAATCCGTCCTACCTGCACTCTCCCTCTAATATACTCCTAATTGTGTCCATCATAGTCACTCCCAAAACAATCTGCAGCATCTTTAACTATGACACCCAAATTATCCTGTTTGCACTGCTTTCATCACTTTTACACCTCACTCACTATTACTTAATGATTAAACAAAGTATATAAACTCCTTTTACCCCCAACTGCTCTTTGCAACTGCACCATTCCAGATGTCATTCCAGACAGATCAAACCCAGGACCTCGTTGCTACGAGGCAGTGACTCTACCCACCCAACCACTATGCTACCGTGGTGAGAAACTGCCACTAATTGTGATGCAGCCTGGCACAAACCCTCTCGATCACACGTCCTAGCTGAAAATCTAGATGGAAATACAGGGTCTAAATACTGTTTAGGCGGCAGGTGAAATTCCATATATTATTCAGCTGTGTGTGCAAATACACTGCTTACAAAAATTAGGGGATATTTAATTATGGGATATTTCATTTTGAAATAACACCTAATTTTTGTGAGTAAGGCAATAAAGTAACTTAGAATGAAATGGCATGCTTTAGCACTTTTCAAACCTTTTAGTCCAGGTACCACCCATTATGAAACCAAAACCTCAATGTACCACCTGTGAGTCTCATCACAGAAACACACACTGCAGAAACACACTTGTACACAGCAGGAATTTTACAGGTTTATCCTATAAATTCTCAGGTCTTCTTGGATAGACAGGTTTTATGCTCTTGTTGTTTCACAACATACAACCCATTGTGGTCTTAGATTCTTCAATAATTCGTCTTAGATCCATAATACTAATTCTTTATTAAGGGCCTTCAGACATTAGAAGCATCAAATTGGTATCTTGATTAAGCTGCCAGATGCTGCTACTGCTCAAGTTTATGGGGAGGTCACACTAAATATTTGCCAATGTAGATATTTAGTGTAGATATTTATTTAAAGCAGTTATTTTTTTTATTTTGTTCAGTTTTTAATAGTGCATGCAAATTCCCTATATTGTATGGCTATATTCTAACAATTAGAGTGAGAAATGATAATATAGTCACTATATAATTGCTAAAACAATGTTACATCTTATCTAATGGTGGCCTAAGACTGTTGTGCAGTACTGAACTTAAATTTTACTTTTATGCACAGTAATGCTTATTCTGCAGTGTAGAATCATAAAATCATTAAATCCCCTAAAAAGTGATATAAAATATAAGGCTCGCTCACCGACCACATCAGCACTTTTGAGGAGTAGATGAATGGAATATGCGGACAGAAGAGCAATCAGTACAATCAGAATTCTATAATAGAAAAAAAAATTACATCAGCAGTTATAACAGTGTCAATACAGGTATTCAAAGATTGTTGGCAAATATTACCCATGTCCCAGTATATAAATGCAATTGCAAACACATAAAACGCAACAATTTTGGCAAACATAATTAATAAGGTTTGGTTAAAACAATTTTTTATAACCTGTTGCATCTGATCAGTTTTGACCAGCCATAAATGAATGGGTATAACAGGTGGTAGATCCTGACCGGCCTGGTCAGACACAATATTCAGATTTTACAGGCCATACAAAATGAATGGAATAAAAAATTTTAAAAATTAAAATTCTACAACTGTTGGCTATAACAAATGTTTTTAAAATACTTAAATCACACCTACATAGAATAAGCTACAGCAGCTATTTATTTAAGAAAATAGGCCTAACTTGTTATGTATTGGATTTGGGACCCAAGGATGCGGGAATGAAGGAACCCCACAACGTATAATAAGAATTGGGAAATAACTAAAAAGGCAGAGTAAACGGCTCTCCAAACTGCAAAAACTAAAAAAGGGAAAATTCACGCCGCTGTGTTGCGTCCCAAGTGGGAATGGCACCCACAGCTGGCACGCGCATGAATCAACTGCAATATACACCGAAAACAGCAGAGGGCAAACATGCAGTAAGCCAGAGAAGGCGCCGATTTGGGACGCCAGAGGGCAAGTGTGAGCTCGAGTGCGCAAGGCGCGCGAAGAAGCCGGAACGGGAAATGTCTCAAATAGAGTCGCGCAGCCAACCTGAGTGAGGCTCGTTTATCAGCCAACGTAGGACGGGAAAGAGGTTATGGCTCATCTCTGCACTTTACCATTTAGAAGTCTGAGACCGCTGCTTGAAAGATTTGAGTCAGTGTGGCAACACTTTCTTGTTAAGAAATCGGCTTGTGTAGCAAGCAGATTCTGTTTGGTTTCCTAGTTTCTATACACAAACAGAATACAGGTATGTGTCATTTAAAGACCATTTGATCACAGGAAGCAGCAGTCCAAGCAAAAAAAATGCCATTTATTAATAGAATACATATTACTAATTTCACTATAAGAATTAGACACAAAAAAGATAATACTGTATAACACTTTCGAACTGTGTACACAATGTGGTGTAATTTTAGAATTTCTTTTGTGGATGTATATCTCACATTTCCAGCAAAGGAAACTGTGATGCTGTTAGGTACCTGCGCTCGGATCGTTCGGCTGTCCTCGCCGGTCGCCATTACAGAGCCATCAGTGAGACGGCCGTTATATCCGCTATCTCATTATGCCCCGATCCCGAACAGCTGAACCATGACCTATAAAGGCGTGGTGTTAAGCGTGGTTCGGGGCCGGGTCATCGTGATTCTATCGGGGTTCGATCTCCGTCCGGTGCGCGCGTTAGACCAATGGCGCTCGTGCGCTTATCCGTGCGTCACTAGAGATAGCTGGTAGGTCCGAGAGCATTTAGAGCTGGAGGATCGGTACGGGCGGGTAACCCCCGGAGGTATTTAATTATTCAGGGGCACTTTTGAGGGTTTTCCCGTTCGGTACTCGCGCTCCTCGCTCGATTCGCGGTCACACGCGTTCGGTCCTCGCAGCCTACTTAGCCTCA
>JAUZSU010168471.1:0-13328 GCA_034780255.1 Parotocinclus maculicauda | reverse complement strand
CATGAAGGGGATTTCCCCTTCAAGCAGTAATTCCATCCCTTCCACCCCACACCTCCATCCACTCACGCCATCACATCATAGTCAAAACGGTAGGTTTTCTTATGTGTACTTAATATTTTCTTATGTTTAAATGTGTTCTGTAATGTTTTTAGGTTTATTTAACTCCATTTGTACTGTATAATAACTGTTCTCATTGAAAAAACACCTATATAGCCTGTAACTTTCATATATTAGTGAGTCAACAGGGGCTGGGAACCAATTATTTCTCTTTCCTTTATTTCTTATTGGGAAAATTGTTTCGGATAGCGAACGTTTCAGATAGCAATCAACTTTTTGGAACGGATTGTGGTCGTTAGCCAAGGTTCCACTGTATTTTGTTCAGTAAGAGCTTTTGAATGAGGTGGTTCACATAATTCAGTCTAAATGAATTAATCCTATAAACCTATAATCCTATAATGTCTCATAAGTTTTCATTTTAAAAATCAGAAAACATTGTTAATTTAAGCGTATTCACTCAACACAACATTTTTTATGTCCTATTTTCAGCAAACAAGAGATGATTTACTGGCTGATTGTATTTGACCTGATGAATACAGCATCCTGTTCGATGCTGTGTGTGATTAGTCTACAGCTTGGACAGTTAGAAAGCAAACACAAATGTGTTTTTGAAGCCTGGATTTTTGATAATGTGCCTTTAAGCAAGGGCAACATCTGACAAATATCTGGCCAACATTTAAGAGCTTGGAATAGCAATTCAGGTTTCAGTCGTACTGAGCGTAAACAAAACTAACATAACACTAGAATCTCGACTGTGGCATAGAACCTGTTTCAGGTAAACCCGAGGAACAAGTAGCAGCAACATTGGCTAGCATAACATTGGCACAAGTGTTACAACACACCAGTAATATCTGCTAACCTCCTGGTTTCTTATTTTAGACTGAAGCTACAGTTGACAGGACAGAGTGGTACCTGAGGGAAGAGCAATTACTGTTTACATGGTCATGATGCTAAAAGCACTAAGTGTTAAGTAATGTAAATCCTAAAAAAATTGTCATGCTAAATTAGCGCAATGTGGCATAACACTTGTCTCTTCTGTATTTTTTTTTTTTACAGGTGGGATTTTGGCAACTATAAGTGAACTGTCTGCCACTGTTCAATCAAAAGTGGTCCTATTTAACAATCTTATTCCATAAACAGTTTTGAGGGTTCACTTATTTTTAGGTGAAATTCTGGTCATTATTGGACATGCACACTATGTGTGTTAAATAAAGATTTCAGTATTATAAAACTTAAACTTGTTGTGACATTTATTTTTTTATAGCACGTTAAGCCACAGTATAAGAAAGGTAGGGGCTTAAATTAAAAAGTACCTGATAAATGCTCTCCTCTGATTGGTCACAGATGGACTCGTGTCCCGCATCAAACACAATGTACTACAACATCGGCAGCAAAGGGTGAGATTGAAAAGGGAAGAACAAGAGAGACAGGAAGAAAGGTCGGGAAAGAGAAAATGAGAACAGGCAGCAGAATGAAACAGAATCACAAAGGAAAAACAGCGGCCATGGTCTTTCACCCTTATCCCCATAACCCTGCGGGATAGTGCTAGTGGTCCTGGATGATGGTTTGGTCATGGTTCCTGCTCTGACCTTCAAGTTTTTGCCTTTCTGCTTGAAAACCCCAACAAAAACCCAGAGCTCACAGCTTTACAATTCACCAGATAACAGCTACAGCTGGTTGTAACTAAAGATGAAACACACTAGCTAGACTTTAGGACTAAATAAAGTATGTGTGCTAAATATCACATGAATCTTCATAGCCTTAGAATGTGTAAAATCCTGACCTATCCATCCTGAACACTCACAATGAGAATAATGCAGTGTATTCATAAATAAATCACAGTGCAGAAACCTGCAGGCTTCTTTGGCCAGATACATGTAACTCTAATGAGACACATGCTGCATGTGTAAGCTCTAGTGATGCAGAATCATGACTTACTCACAGCAAAGGCTGCAAAGTCCTGTGTGGTGGAAGAGGCTGGGCTACAGGTTGTAAATAAGCACACCACATTACCAGATAGCTCATACATGCCCAGCAATAGTCCCAGTTGGTCCCACTTTTGTGATATATTCCCAACATGATGCAGGAACCACACAGAGACACCACATCATTACCAGCATGCAGCCGTCTGCCTAATAGCTTTCCTCTTTTTTTTTTTAGACAGCCTTATAACTCACTGCAAATTTGCTACCAATTTAGGATATTGTTGTTATTATTATTATTATTATTATTATGACTCCAATGCTTGTGGAATAAGCTGTTTTTGAAGAATGTAACACTGGCGTGAGCCAACATCTCTGGATATCACAGTAGCACTGAGATGCAGTGCATGACAAATGGCGCTAATCATGTTAAAATTATTTTGTGTCAGTTATGAACATAATTAGATTTGTTAACTTTTACTATTGGCTCAGTTCTTTACCGTTTCACTCTGCACACATGGTTGTCATCCAAACATAATCATAAATTACTTATTTGCGTTTTTTGTACATCATTTATATTTAGCAAATCACTATATTTGTCAAAAATTCATTTTCATTGTCAGTGTTGGTCAGTTGAGCTCCAATAAAACTGAACGGAAGATCTCTGGAGCTGTGAGGGTAAAGCACTAACCACTGCTTCACCATGCCCATCTAAGTGATTAATACTGTTTATTAAATGCAAATGTCAATAACCGAGTCAAATATGTTTATCAAATATTTCAGCATTTAATGTTATGCTGTATATTTGATGCATGGTGTCCACATATGGAGACAATGATCATTTTCCACAAAAGCAATATTGAATTTTACATTAAGGTTTATTAATACTGATACTACCACTAATACTACAACAACTACTATTACTAGTATTAATATTAATAGTATTATTATTAATAATAATAATAATAATAATAATAACTTTGTATGATTGTGACTTTAAATAAATCAACATTAACATGATTTTGTAATTATTTATGTATGACAGAGCTTGACTTACTGCAGAATTGTTTTTATTCTACCTCTACACTGCATGAGTGAAGTCGTTAGTCTGTGCCTTTTTGAGTCTGTGTACCTAACTAGTGATTTCAGCATGGAAAACTATTATGTGTTTAATGAGTTATTTGTCTATTATTTCTTAATCACATTACTGTAATTGGCTAAGGACTGTCAATTCTTGGCATTCACTGCCACATTGTATATTTGACGATGCTTAATTACTTGTTATTTAACAAATAATTGGCAATACATTATGCCTGTTGATTGCATAACTCAGACAATGGGATTATTGTGCAGGTCGAAGGTTCATGACTTATCTTTTGGACTACCTAAAATCAGCCATGATTGAATGCATGGACAATAGAAGCAGTGATGTGATGTAAATGGCAAACGCTCACACACACAGCCCAGAATGAGATGTGTTAAAGCTGTCTGTTTTCAGTAAGTCCTATGGAATGTCTCAGGGCCTGTGCACACATAATCTTGCAACAGCCCTCCCTCATGCGAAAATAAAGTAGAACCATTAGGGATGATTCACCATGGGTTTATGCACACGCAATGATGAAATAACCTGACTTATTTATTTAGGCAGAAATTATAGTGAGGTTACTTATTTATGCAAAATAAATGGAGATTAAAATCATATGAAGGTATGGGAACCCAGCAAGCAGACTAATTTGACAGGGTACATTTAAGCAAACATTACGATTAGAAAATCAACGAGCTGCGTTACCTGGTATACTGGATCCTCCACATCTTCCTCCAAAATAGTCTTCAGGTGAAATTGTAAAAGAGATTGAGCAATGGAAACGGAGACAAACCAATATACATTATTTAAGAACGTATAATTAGGGTGCTTGATAAAAAAGAAGCATCAGCTATGTGTAATCATTTATAAAGGAGAAGAAAGAACATAAAATTAATACACCGTGCAGATATCCAGTTCAGTACCCAAATCTTTTAAAAGCACAATTATTAAACCTCTGATTAAAAAAACTCAAACTAATTAAAAACAGCTGGTCTATTGTTTAATTATTGACCAATTTAAAATGTCCATTGCATTTCCAATATTTTATACTAAGCAGTTTACAATCAGTATAGATACCTCCAATGTAACAATATGTATTGATTATTTATATAATTCATAGAAACATTCGATTTCGGCCCTACATAGTACTAAAGAAGCATTCAACAACATAAGGTACTAAATGGTCTACTGATGTCCTCAGCCAATGGATGTGTCTCTTTTGTTGTTCTATTAGACATAAGTGCAGCATGTGACACTATAAATCAAGATATTTTGGTAAAGAGGTTAGAAAATGACAGAAGTGATCAAAAGTAGAGATTTCTTGCTTTTAATTTACTTGACTGACCGTTGTCCATTTGTTTTGCACAGAAATATGTCGCAGTAGTTTGAACTCACAGTTACCTACACTGTAAAGGCTTGATTTGAGGCTTGAACAGCCAAGGTTTGCTTTTTGAGGTTTTCCTTTCCACTGTTGCCCTAGCTTTTCTCAGTTGGTGCTGTGGGCTTAGATGTTTGTAAATCTGCTTTAATGCAGTGCCCTACATAAATTAATCACACTTTGACTTATATTGTCATATAATGTGCGCTAAATGTTGATGTTGGTGTTTTGCATGTGTGTGTAGAGGTGTGTGTGCGTATGTGTGCCAAGTTGATCACCTGATAAACAGCTTGTTCACACTGTTTGTCTTTCTGAGTCTTTTTCTCAATCTCTTCCCTTTGCTTGATCTCATAGATCAGCTGAAAGAGGTCACGGAGGTCAAGGATCACTGGCTCAGCCTGAGGATAGAGTTATGAGAGATGGTATAAAGGAGAAAAGAACAGAATTTCATATTTAATAAATAAATTATTCTTTAAACATCTTTGGTACGGATATTGCTATGAAATGGATATGGTCAAGTAGTATTATACCGCAATTTCTGCAATCTGGAGCCAATACTGGATATTTTCTCTACTATTAAACAATTCACAGTGGATATAATAATCACTATTGAAATGCCACATAGCTATGCTAGCACCTAGGCTAGCCTGATATCCGGGTACTGAAAAATAAAGGATTATTTCCCAAATTGTACAATACAAAACTGTGTACTTTTAATATACTATTATTATCACGCTAATAACACTACTTTGACTCATTAGTACAGAGGTATGATGTTACTATAATAATAATAATACCAATAATAATAATAATAATAATGACAATAATAATAAATAGAATTAATAATATCTAATATCTAACAAATAAAAATATGATGCATAATAATAATTGCAATAACAGTAAAACTAATATATTTATATTATTAGATTTTTTATGACTATATATATATATATATATATATATATATATATATACTTTTTTATTATTATGATTATTTATTATTATTATTATTATTATTATTATTATTTTCACATTTTAACCCTGCTTCTTCTGATCCCAGAGCCTCTGGGACTTATCTTTGGAGAACACATTGCAAGTCAATCACAGGATAATCTGTGTGGTGGTCGCTGTCGCAGCATTGGAGAAATACCCCCAATCAATGACACAGTCCTATTTTGGTGGTTAAGACTCTGTATTACTAATCAGAAGGGTATAAGTTTAAAACCCAGTTCTTCCATTTTGGGTGCCATTTTTGAGCCCTTGACAAAGTAAGTAAGCCTCAAATGCAATTCAGTTGTGATAAGAGCATGTAAATAATGCCCAATTTACTCCAGAAAAGAGAAGACAGGTTTCCTGCTTACTGAGAACTATATTTAATTTACTTTTTAAATGTCTCAAGTTTGCAGAGAAAATAAATAGACCTGGTATGGTAGTGTAACTAAATTGTCAGTTTTAAGTTTTTGTCAGTCTAAATTGTACTAAAGTTATTAAATGACATAGAAAACTAGAAAAGGAGACTCCTCTGTTTAAATAAACGTAATTCCCAAATACTATCTGAATGATGAGAGGTGACAGAGCAAACTGCTTTCCACGTTATAAAGCCACATTTGATCAAGCTCACACTTTGTAGTTAACTTCAAAGTGCTATGTTATCATTAAAAATACATCACTCGCCCACTGCAGTCTAAATGTCACTAAAAACCCATTAAATTGCCTTTGGGTAAAGAATGAAATTAAACACATGCGAATCCAAACAGACAGAGTTAAAGGGCCGGTTCGATATCACAGGGTCATCTGTAGTTTACTGCAATGGATATGCAGTAAGAAGCAGTGTACTCAGCAAATACGTAACAGAAACCAATAGCGACCTCCAGCATACATCTGCAGCAATGCTATCTATAACTAAAGTGACAAAGGAAAAATAGGACAGAAGCAAAGATCTAGATTAGTGAGCAGCAGGGAGAAAAACTAGAAGTAATATCCCATGTGTGATTTTATAGCACATTTTCTTCTGAATAGCACTGAACAACTGAAGGATTGTAGAATGAGTGAACCTTATCAGCATATTAGCTTGCACATTTCAGTACAGCACTTCTATACAATCATGCAATACTCACAGACTGAGCCGTTTTGATGGCAACAAATCGGTGGTTTCCCTCCTTCCCACATACATAGCCAAAGGCCCGGTGATCTGTGATGTCCTTGGCAATGTAGGAAATCTCATGAACTGCATGGTGGTGCTGAAGAACCTGTGAAACAAATCCATATAAATTTCACTTTTGCAGCATTGGTACACATACATTTGGGTATTAGAAGTTCCCTGCAACTAACAATTGTGAAAACAGATAACCCAATTATTATCTGTGGTAAGCCTAGTTCTAAAAACACGATACGCTCCTTCTTCTGTCATAAGGAGGCTTATCAGATTTCCCTGTCCCACATCTGAGTAACTCAAACCACTGCTTGTGAACCAAGGTGCACTTTTTTCACAAGCACAAGTAACACTGGCATCACATGTCACAGACATTTTCTTAAGACTCCAGGAAAAGGTTGAAAACAATTTATATCCTTCATTCATTCATTCATTCATTCATTCATTGTCTTATCCTTTTATTCTAGTCAGGATCACAGGAAAGCTGGTGCACAGCTGGCGACACAGGGGGGGAAGGCAGGAACAAACCTAGACAAGGCACCCAAACTCATAGGGCACACAAACTCACGCAGTCATACACACAAAAACACTAAGGGGAACTTTGGAAACACCAATTAACCAGACATGGCAAAAACATGCAAACTCCACACAGACAGAGCCCAGGATCGGGATCAAACAGCAGTTTCTCCCAAAGTTCAATAGTTATCTCCACTATTAATGAACCTTTTTTGTTTTATTAGAAAATATATATGTTATATATAATGTACACTGGGAACCTATAATCACTTATCTGAGGACAAGTCAATTACATTTTATATATTATATCAGCACCGCAACAGCCAGCTTTGGCTCAGACACGCGCGGCACAATATTCTCAGGAGGCAGGTCTATGTTTAGCCAAGCAAATTCATTATTTAAAAGGATATTTTAATTAATGGTTTGTTTATCATTGCAATAAATCAGTCTGGTATTATTAACCAAAATAATTACACTGTATGAGTGTAACTTGTATGTATAAGTTATATTATTTTGTTCTATCTGCTCTCTGTGTCTATGTGAGCCAATTCATGTGTATGGTATCTAGCTGACAGCTGCCCAGGCCTATTTGTCTGAATATATAACATTTTCTAAACTGCTACTCCATTATTTATAAATCTTATATAGTCAGACACGTTCATAATCTTCTGTGGTACATCACAAAAAAAGTGATTGTCATGAAACATGGTTGCAAATTACAGCAAAAGAAACAAGACACATATTACAAATACACAAATTAGGGGATGGGATATTTCATTTTAAACTATTCCCTTATTTTTGTGACCAGTATAGTTTGAACAGTTTGCTATAGACACTACGGACATAACGTAGTCAGTGGTAAGCGCTAGCTGCTGCAAACAACAGTAAGCAACAACACAACAGTAAGCATCGACAAATAAATATATCCATATATTCACTATCTACCACACTTGGTCGCGTGCCAGCCGGTGCCCACTTGGCAACTCTGAGCACGGTCTCACACACAGTCACACATCACACTAGGGACCACTTTAGAGACACCAGTTAACCAAACAAACATATCTTTTGACTGTGGAAGGAAACTGTAGAATCCGGAGTAAACCCACAAGGACATACAGACTCCACACAGAAACCTAAAACCCTGGGTAAAGCTACCCACCGAGCCACCATGCTGTCCAAATATATATATATATGTATGTATACTGTATATACAACATATGGGTCTTGTCTGATGCTGACATGTATAGTCCTATGTATCAGAAACCTTTACTAAAAATTAAGTATGTAATTGTAAAAGTATGTCACTGTATCATGTGCCAGTGCATAACCTCCTCAAAGGCTTTTCAAAAGCTGGAGTGGCAACCCTGTGTTAAATGACAACTTTAATCTAACACCAGGATATTAGAAGAGTACGCTAGAAGGTCAAGAGGCTTCTACAAGGTTCCTAAAGGGTTTCTAAACTTCTGTACTCCTTTTGGAATCAATCACCCCCTGAACTCAACCACTGCAAGTGGCAATCATCTCCTCTCTACACCCACTGTGGCTGCTAATTACAACATCACCAACATAATTCGTACTCTTCACCTCAAGGGCTTGACACTTTATTTGAGTTTCACAGCTTGTGACATCTCATGGGAATTCATTTGACTGCAAGGTTTTATTTTCTGCTCTTTAGAAAATATATTACTTGACAAGTTAAACAAATGTAGACTCATTTGAAGAGCATAAGTTTTCTTCCCTTTAAAAATGGGTTATTTGGGAAAAGTGGTGACTAATTAGATTCAGAGAAATACTTGCCATGCTGAATACTGAGAATAAGTAAGGGCATCTGGTGTCTCTTTGGCTCGTTCCACTTATCCCCTTAGACTAAAGGGTCATGGCAAACCAATAGAAGAACCCCATTTACAGGGAGTGAGGGTCATACATAGAGGAATGGTGTTCCCTTCCTTAGTTTCAAAGACTTTGGTCTTGGTTTGAATGTTGTTCTTTTTTCAGTTGTCAGCTGACTGTATCTACTGCAACACTATGTACCAGCACAATAAATGGTAAAGTTTAATTTTGAACTACCTTTAACCAAACTGTTAGATCAGTTATGAATGGTTACAATAGTAAAGCAGCAATTTCACTTAGCTTGTGGGTACACAGAAATCCCAGGCTATACATAGATAAAAAATCCTGCCCATGCAATAGAAAAAGCTTGTTGAGGAATTAATGTAATACAAAAAAGGCGTTTACCCGTCAGCTTTAATCTTTCAAGTGCTTTTTGAGCCTTAGATGTGAAATCTCACCCTAAGTAACTAGGTCTTCTTTCCTTCTGGGTGGTTTCAAATTGGAAGGAGAGAAAATCCTCGAAAGATTAATTACTTGTGAAGCCATTCGACAGCAGCTTTCCTCTACCAATTTTCCTCTACCAATTTCACAGCGCAATGTTTGCCTTGAGCTGGCAATATGAGGGCGTTACCACTTCCTATCTTAATGACCTACAGTGCAAAGGGTTTTAACGAAAATGTATGGATTTTCCAACACATTTTCACGATAACTGTTATGTTACTGCTGTTTGTTACATCTCACCCTCTATACTCTAGTAGCCAGGAGTTCAGAGATTACATTTAGTACTTTCAAATTATTCTAATATTTAATTGAAATAATGTACACAAGTTTAAAAAAAAATGAATCACATATTATTACATGTACATTTCATTTTTTTTTATATTACATTTTATTTCTTTGCCTCGAGGGCGGCACAGTGGTTCAGTGGTTAGCACTGCCGCCTCACAGCTCCGTGATCTGCATTTCTTTCCAGTGTCTGTGTGGTTTTTCTGTCTGGGTAATCTGGTTTTCTCCCACATTCCAAATACATGTGCTAGATAGTGTTTTCAAAGTGCACTTAGTGTGTAAATGTGTGCAATATGTGCATTATGATGATTTGGTGCCCTATCTAGGGTTGTTCATGCCTTCCTGTGACTCAGACTAGGAACAAGCTGATAAGAAAATTAGTGAATAAATGAATTATTGCTTTGATTTGACACACAAACACAATTTTACAAAAAACACCATTTTACACATTTAAAAAAAAGCATACGAGGAGTACAATGCAAACCTCAACAAAATGCTTTAGTACTCAGAATAGACTTTTTAATGGCAGTTCAATGTATCAATCTGATTATTAATTTATATTCCAAACAACATGTGCAAGCTTTTTTTACATGACAGTCATGTTGCCAAACCAACCAGTGACATATTGTCTGCTGCCAGTGGAATCTGCAGTCACAAAGTATTGTACAAAGCCATATACATGGGACTGTAGAAATAATTTATTGCTCTCACTATTCTCTTTCCTATATGCTAATTGTGCTCTATATAGTACTGTATGTAGGATCTGGCAAATACTCATTAAAGGACCATTTTTGACTCAACCCAAAACTATGGGTGCCATTTCTGGTGAATCCATAAAAATGTAATTAACAGCTTTAAAATAACCTCTCATTAAAATCTAATTAAAATATTGCCATGTTACTTGTTTAAAATTTCAATGTTAATGGACTAAAATGTCAATCCCTCTTTACATTTGTAACAACTCAGTTTTATCAGATGTGGCTCAAGACGAGTGTCCAAGAGCCTCTATTACCCTGGAAAACCCTTTAGTAATGGTCGTTTGGTAAATAACCTCAGACGTCAGGCAACAAACTCATTCCATCTAACCATTCAGGAAAGACTTTTATCCCTAGTGGCTTACAGGTAAGGAAATTCAATACAGAAATGTGGCTTTAAGAGCGAGGATTAAGGTCTGAGCAGCTATACAACCTTGGCGAGTTCAGTTGTTAACTCAGAAGTACATTCGCTAAGAAGTTTATGGGTAAGCAACTACACTCACCAGTCACTTTATTAGGTACATCTCTTTGTTTCTACATGCACTGTCCATTTGATCAGTTCCACTTATCGTACACACGAACACACCTCCACCACATCAGTGCCACTGCGGTGCTACCATTGATTCACCACCCATATGCTACCTGATCTGTGGTGGCCCTGTGTCTTGACCATTACAGATCAGGGTAAAGAGGAGTAACAAATTATACAGAGGAACAGGACAACTGTCTATAACTGTGGAAGAACAATGTGCCTCTATATGGTAAGCGGAACCATATAGATCCCATATAGGCAATGTGTGTAGAAACAAGGAGTTGCACCTAATGAAGTGATTAGTGGGTGCATATGTCATTGGGATCTGCAGAGGAGTGCCATGCCATCATTGACCTGTTAAGCAAGGAAGCATAGTAAGTAGAACTAATTTTAGACAGTTTTCTAATGAAAGTCAACTTAAGCCAAAATGTGAAACTAGACGGTAAAACTAATTCTTAATGCTCTTTTGGTAGTGCCATTTGGGTTTTGATATTGCCATTGGAGTTTTGATGGTGCCATTGGGGTTTTGATAGTGCCATTGGGGATTTGATAGTGTCATTGGTGTCTTTGTAGTGCCATTTGGGTTTTGATATTGCCATTGGGGTTTTGATAGTGCCATTGGGGTTTTAATAGTGCCATTGGGGTTTTAATAGTGCCATTGGTGTCGTGGTAGTGATATTTGGGTTTTGATAGTGCCATTAGGGTTTTGATGGTGTTATAAGTTGCCGGGTGGGTACCAGCTGGCTCGCAACCTGTGTTGATTAGGGGGAAGATGAATGGATGGACATATAATGAATGTACAATCAATGATGAAAAAAAATCTTAATCTGTAAAAAACATGTTAGAGGACTCAGTATGTAGTTTATATCTAGCCTTGGAGAGTCTTTATGGGAATTGATTAAACAGTAAAATTATGACCAAAAATAAGAAATGAAGCGTAACATGCTACCTTTAAAATGTATTAGAACATTTGTATCAGAATAAAAAGTTTATTAGCAGATGCTCCCAGCACAGGATGTTTAGCGCAGCTTTGAACTGACTTATTAACGTATCTCTTAGGGCTGGTGAGTTATTTTGGTAGCAGAAAAAAGAGGAATGGAAAGCTGTTACTGAAGAGATAAAAAGTTGAACCCTAAGCTCCATATTCACAGCTAATTAAGAAATAGCATACACAGATCTCCACACATACAGTGTCAATTTACAAATAGTAGTATATTTTTAAGTATTTATAGACAACAATTCACTAAAGCTATATTTTTGCACTATTGTATTCACAGGCCAATTATTTGTAACACCGTGTGTATTTTACTCCTCATTTGAGTGTGTTAGCTTAAGGAATAAATTCAGCTTTGGTGACATAGTGGGTTGAGACAGTTGCTGGAAATGTCTGTTTTTGAGGGGTCTGGGTTCCAATCCTGGGTGTGAATTCCAACATGAAGGTTCACGAGGCGAACTTGGAGTTTACACAGGGTGCTCTCAGGGCCAGTCCCAAGCCCCGATAAATGGAAAAAGAAGAAAAAGAAGGTTAAAGGAATAAATATACAGGGGGACCAGAGCTGGCTGTCTCATAATAATCTCAAACAAAAGAGGAGAGTAAAGAGGAAGCCAGAAAATCAAGCGTATAAGACAATGTTGCAGTTTCTGCAAGCGTCCCACATCAGAAACAGAGTTGACTAACATCTGCCAGACAAAAATCGAGGATTAAACCGGATCTGTCTGTACATTTTATGAACCAGTGGGCCAGCATTTCTCCTCTATTCTTTTAGCTTCTCCTAGGCTCCATCTGTTGCCAATGTTAAAGCTTTTGCTATTTTATGCCCAGCTGAATGATTTGAATAGTTTTAAATATGTACAATGTATACCAAATACTATTATTGTGTGTTTACTATAATTTCAAACGTGACATTCAAAACTTCATATATGCATATATGCACATACTGTACATCCAAAACTTATACATCTGACATTATGAATTTATATTGACATTATAAAACCTGTTTTAAGTAACTTTGCAGAAACGAATCTACTAACAGCTTTTGCCCATTCTTCTTTGCAGTACCTCTGAAGCTTAATCAGGTTGGATGGGAGACGTCTGTGCACAGCTATTTTGAGATTTTGGCTGTGTGCTTCGGGTCGTTGTCCTGCTGAAAAATGAACCGTTGCCCCAGTCTGAGGTCAAGAGCGCTCTGGAGCAGGTTTTCATCCAGGATGTCTCTGTACATTGCTGCATTCATCTTTTCCTCTATCCTGACTAGTCTGCCAGTTCCTGCTGCTGAAAAACATCCCCATAGCATGATGCTGCCACCACCATGCTTG
>JAUZSU010168470.1:0-24972 GCA_034780255.1 Parotocinclus maculicauda | reverse complement strand
AAGCACCTAAATCGCCTCAGATTTTTACACAGCGCGTGAAGCACGATGATGAGGTGGTGGCGGGGAAAACGAGCGCGCCACGAGACTCTCACCTTGGTATCTGCCATGCCGCCGGTGGAAGGATGAACCGGGAGCGTTCACGGTACCGTTCAGCTTCTTTAAATCCTGACACGACTAACCTCTATCGGTCTCATGCACACTCTCACTCTCACGCGCTCACAAACACGCACACATACACACAAAACGAGCGAGCTAGCGAGCGTCCCTTCCCGTTTCCCGCGCGACTAACCGGAGAACGAGCAGCCACTCAATGACGTCACCTCCTGCCTCTGAGGCGTTTCAAAGCTACGGTGAAAATATCGAAGAACCGACCGAAAAGAATAATCGAGTGGTAACTCGTAAGCACCGATTTCTCGCCAGTCATGACACATTTGTGATAAGGTTTAGCTAACAGGCTTACATGAATATGGTCAACACCAGTAAGAACTTGGTTTTAAAGGTGTCCGGGACTTATGGGGGCACCTGAAGGCAAAAGTCCTGCTCGGTTCACATTTTTTGTTTTAGTTTATTTAAACAATTTATGCTAGTTAGAAGGTTACTTTAAGACTAGCCATACGTCCTTAGATCTGGCTGATTTAGCATAATAACGATTACCCTAAGGTATGGCTTTGGACTTTTGTGGTAGGCCCACACAGACATAAGGAGAACATGCAAATTCTACACAGGCAGAGTCCGAGAACTGGGGACGCTGGAGCTGTGAGGCATTCGTCCAAATACTTAGTCTTACAATCCAGGAAAACTTATAATGCCAGCTTGGCACAGGTGGGGTTTGAACTTTGGACCTTCTGGTCCATAGTCCAGGACTATAAAACTAAATGTAACACACACACACACACACACCTGAGAAGTGTAAGATATGATTGGATGGATGGACCTCTCTCTCTTTTGGACGGCTGGTCACACCTGTACGTAGGACCCAACCACTTGGACTCGAACCCCAGCTCACCTCGATGGGTTCCATCACACCGTGGTGCCACCCGAGTCGGATTGGGACCAGGCCCGAAATGAAAACGTCGCCACCGATTTTACTTGCAAGCCACAGACTTTATTTTTTACCTTAAAATATACACTATTTTATTTTAAATACCCCATGAACCTCCCCTACCCCCCCTCACTCCACCCCTCCAAAAATAATCACACACACGGTTCTCTAAATTGTGCAGCGGTTATTCCTCGTTTAAGACATTTACATATGCGAGTGAAACACTACTGCTTGGTTCCAGTAGGGGGCACAAACGCTACCGAATCCTGGACTTGAGTTTAAGGCTCCGGTTGACGAACCTTGGTCGAACGAGCTTGAGCCGTAATTTTACTGTTGTTAATTTGTGACGTTGCTACAAATCGCTAAAATAAAGAAAAAAAAGAGACGTCGATCTTTGTTTATCTGCTCGAGTGAAAAAGTTAGTTAAAAAAAATTAAACATAAAAATTTGCATAAGAGAGATCGACTGTATTTCAGGTTTCGTCTATTTACGTACTGCAGTTGTTACTATTTGCAGACCTTTATCTTGCATTGCAGTTCTGAAGTTCACCAGTAGTGGGCAGTGAATTGATAATTTGGTTCCTAGAATTTAATTCGTTATCGTAACCAATTTCCAAATCAAGCAAGCTTAATTCAAATTGGAAAAACGATAATGGACTTTTCTTTTTACGAACTCTATGAATTATTTAATAGAATTATAGAACTCGTTACGTTAATTACTGCCTATTGATGTCTCTGCTGTTACAATTTACAGGTCTTTGTCTCTTGTGTTGCAGTACTACTGCTGGCCTGTAGTGGGCGGTGATTCCACAGTTAAGATCCCAGAAATTAATTTGTCAATTGGTTGCAGTACTAAAGATGGCCTGAAGGTGGCGATTCCCGATTGGGTCCAGGTTTGTAGCGTTTTCTACTGCGCGGTTAGTTAGTAAACTGTAAGATAATTAGTCGAAATAGTTCCCTCCGTCCACAGTCCATTTGTCCTTGTCCCTCCGCCATGTTTTCTTTCTGGAACGTTCTAACTTTACCTTCAGCTGCCCTGACCACAAGGTGACAAAATGGACGGACGCCAACAATCCTACAACATTAAACATCCCCCCCAGAATCCAGTCCCACATCTCGGTCCGCCGTCCTGCTTGCTCTCCCAGGTATCCATCTGATTGGCTAACAGTTCCCAGTGGGCGGGATCAAGCCGAGCTTCCAACTTTCACTACAGGAACTCGTGTTACAAGGCGGATTGTCGGAGGGTCCATCCAACAAACGTGGTTTATTCCGTATTTTTGAATTGGCCGCTGTGCGGGTGGTTCCGCCGTCCAAGAGCGAGCCATCCGCAGCTCGTTTCGGGTCACACTCGTGGGGAGTATTTGGGGTTTCTTGGCACCTCGGTGAAGGACTTGAGCTCGTAGGGGATCCCCGAGTCCACCTCGATGGATTTGCGGGAGAATAGCAGCCGGATATCGTTGTGCAAGTAGATCTTTCCAGATTTGGAGCTCTGGAATCTGAAACGGAAAGAAGATCATTAGTGGTCCATGTACAGAGCAGTCCCAGTATAAGAGGCGTGGCCTCTGCAAGGCATTCCCAGTGAAGAAGACATTATCTTCAGGGAACCACAACAAGTCACTCCCACTGGAGGTGTGACCTCAACAACTTCATAAATGAGGCGTGGTCTCTAGGACATTGAGGCCATGCCTTATTTACTCTGTCTGTCCTCAAGGGAGGCATGGCCTCTAGACCTCCAGCTCATTGAAGGAGGAGTGGCCTCTACATCTTAGTCCTAGTATAGAAGGTGTGGCCTCAAATGACATTCTTGTAAAGGAAACATGGCCTCCACAACTCCTCCATTATAGAGGAGGAGTGGCCTCTACAATGGCACCCTATGGAAGGAGGCATGGCCTCAAATGCCATCCCCATTGAAGGAGGTGTGGCCTCAAATGCCATCCCCATTGAAGGAGGTGTGGCCTCAAACGCAGTCCTAGTAAAGGAGGCGTGGCCTTATCCATAAACACCAGCCCCACCCATTACATTGCTCGTTCCATTAAAGGGTCTGAGGGCCCATAGATTGGAACAGAGAACGGACAGCACACCTAAGGTGTATCAGGTAGCATAGGATCTTCTTCCTGTCAGGGGCGGAGCTTTCCAATCCTGCCTTCGACTCCGCCCCTTCTTCTACAGGCACCAGGAAAATGCGATGGCGGAGGAAGGTCATGTGATTGACGGGCATGTCCCCGAAGTTGTAGGTCACCAGGAACATCTTCACCACAGTCTTATTGGGATTGAATAAGGTCTGCGGTACAAAAACAGAGTGTTTATTTAACACCTTAATTAATTAATTAATGAACGATTAAACAGTCGTGTTTGGGCACGGTCAGGTCATTACTCACCACTTGAATGGTCCCTGCTTTGGGTACGCTGTATCCCTTCTTTCCCAAGGGCTCCAGGGAGATCACACCCTAACACACACACACACACACACACACACACACACACACACACACCAGAGAATCAGACGTCTCTAATCTAATCCAGTCTCCACCAACATGGAACCGAGAACATTGAGTTCCCACATTAGGTACCAGCTCCACATCGGTGAAAAATGGGCGAGATAAATAACGAGACGATGGACGGTTACCAGGAAGGGCGAGGGGGCGCTGTGCTCCGATGTGTCGTAGTAGGTCACCTGGACAGGTAAAGTGGCGTGCTTGGGGCAGTACGACCCACTCGCCCCGATCTCAGCCGTGAAGCCCTCGATCCGACCCGACGGAGAGAACCGACCCTTCAGGATCGACTCCTAGATACAGAGAGACAAGCAGAGATGAGACGTGTGGTTAAGAGTCTCCGAGAGACATACAGAAAGAGAGAAGGACCACACAAAAAGACATTCAGAGAGAGACAGAGGAGGAGACGAGCTACAAAGAGAGAGACATGTAGAGAGGACGAAGACATGCAGTGGCAGAAGAGACACCCAGAGAGACACACCATGAACCTTTTTGCTCCTCGCTAGTTTACTTGCCGTTTTTTCCCCCAACAAACGTACCTCAAAGTTCCCGAGTAGAGACCTGCTAACCGCTAACGAGGACCCAGACGAGCGGCTGGTGTCGGTCCTTCTGCCACTGCGCAACTGCCGTCTACAAACACACACACCGTTAAAACCGTCGGTCCTGGTCTGTATAATCCACGTATCTGAGATTAAGGCGTTTGAACGTAGCTCACGATTTGAGGCGGGTGCTGGCCTTTAACCTGCGTGCCGATCGAGAACATTCGGCAGAACCCTGCGTGGAACAGAGAACAAAAAAACCTGAACCAGAACCGAAACACTCCCGTAACACCACGCTAACTAATATCAGGCTGTACTTTCTCACCTTGCCCTGCTCTTTGGCCGTGGGAAGAAGGTGCGTCCAGTAGGGGGCGCCCTTAGAGTCCGTGCTGCGCCCGGGCGCCAGCCCTATCCCGGGCGTCAAGGCCAGGCGGCTGCGCTTGGACGTGGACGGACCTTCGTCCTCCGAGGAGTCCATGTCGCTAAACGAGAGCAGCTTCTTTTTCAGCTCACACGTCCGGTCCGACCCCGTCCCGTTGGAGCAGGACGGGGGCGAGGGTGGGTGAGGCAGTCTCTCTGGAGGGGGCGGAGTCTTTTCTAGCTCAGCCCCCCAGTCGACAGCCTCGGCGGGGGTCAACGGAGCGTGCAGCGGTGCTTGAGGGTTCAGCGTCGGGGGTGATTTGGGGGACAGCGGAGCAAAAGCGTCCTTTATGGGAATAGGGGGCAGCCGGGCGGCAAACGGGGGTTCGGACCCACTCCCGCACAGCACCTCGCCCTGAATTTCGTCATCGTCGTCCTCGTCCGGTTCCTCGTCCTGCAGGGGGCGCTTGGGTGACGCAGCGGTGACGGCACCCTGCCCCTCCTCTACGCCTCGTTTGGCGCCCCCTCTGAACCCCCCTCTCTGGGAAAAGATGGACAGCTGATAGACCTTCTGCAGCCGGAGCTCCTCCTGGTTGAGCGGTCGCGGCACGGCCCTCTGGGTTTCCAGGGTAACCTGAGGGCTGCTGGAGGGCGGCAGGTCTCCGGCCTCGGCCTCCTTCCGGGCCAGGTCCATGTGGATGTGACGCATCGTAGGGGCTTTTTCTTTTTGTTCCAACTTATTTCTCTCTATTTAACGTTTTAAAGAAGTTCTAGAAAAAAAAAAAAAAAAAAAGTTCTTCCAAGGACAAATCAGTCCTAAAAAAGGTCCAAACTAAGATCGGTGCACTACGTTTCCCATAATGCCGTGCAACGTAACGCCTGAAAGAGCACACAGAGACAAGTTACTAAAAATCATGTGTACGGTGTTACACAAACCCTTAATACGCAAGGGGGCGTGGCACAGACCGGGCCACAAGGACAAGTCGCCAGTCCATCGGACTAGATGGCAATTAACTCAATACATGAATCAGTGAATCAGGAGTCATGACTCACTAGAGCTCATTCTATCCTATAGAGAATCAACTGAATCAGTGAATCGTTCATTTACATCCAAGGCTACCTATTTTAGGGAATCAGTGAGTCGTTCTCTGGGGAAACGAATTGAGGATACGCCGAACGATTCTGAATCATTTACCAGAATTGATTCACTGATCTTTATTGCGCATTCGCATGTTTAACAGACGGTCCTTACGCTTTCGTTCTCCGTCCCGGTTTCGCTCGTCCACGTCCACCCGCGTCCCGTCTCCACCTTGCCCTTTGACTCTGACCCCGACTCCCGAGTTTGGCCGTCTCCAACGCTGCTCGTCCGATGCAACAACAGCATTCCTACTCAGGACCGGAACGAAGGCCTGGAGACACGGACAGAGACGGACTTAAATAAATACCGTCCATTACGGTCGTCCTGTAACTTTGTTGATGCTTTGTCACGCCACCGTTGCTATGGCTAACCTACCGAGGGGCGGAGTGTCAGTGAAACGTCGAGCGAACCAAATACCGGGTCCCGTCTATCCTCAGACGCGGCCCAGACGAGGCCAGTGGGTGATCACGTCCCTCCTGGGCTCCCGGGGCTGATGGTTCGCTCGGTGGCTGCATCCTGAGCACGGCATTCCAGAGACGCTGAGCTGTGAATCACAAACAATGACAAGAGTCTGAAACTCCGTAGCCTGGTACAGCGGGCACCATGCATAATCACACACCTGGGCACTGGGCTGATCCGGACTCGGACCGCATTTCTAAAGAGTTTCTCTGAAGCCTCATTTTTAATGATCCTCACCAACAAGGGGTTTTGTTATGGTGGCACAGCCGTCTGGTGCCAGTCCAAGTCCTCTTACTTTTGGTATTAAACATAGCCGTGATTTCTACTGCCCATTATTGACCATTCCACCACATTTAGACACGTCTGACATCTCCCTAGGGTATGAACACCATCTGAAACATCATAGTGATCCGATCAAAGCTCTGAAATGTCTGATTTCAAAGATTATTCCATCTCAGTTTCTACAGGCACGGGTTAAAACCCGCGGTCTGACCTCGAAGGGTTAAACCGTCATTATTACAAGGTGCCAATTCAACCTCTTCCTGCTCCTCTACGGTTCACCTTCTGAAAATCGACGGGACGTATCATTTAACCCACCGTGGGCGCTAACGAGCGTCCTGATGGCCACAAATCAGTGGGGACGGTCAGACAAAACACAGGGCGGCGTCTCCGCTCTAAGGACGTTCGCTGGACAGCATATTAGACTCGCAGAGCTAAAAAGATCCGCACTCTAAGCCTGAGAAGGGTCAATTACAGCTGAGGGCAGACGCAGGCACGCCCCAGACCCGGCCCGCCCGGCCCGCCCGGCCCGGAACGGACGCGGAACGACTCCAGCCAACGGGGTAAAGGCTGAAAGTTAAAGAGCTGCTATTGTTGACAGGGGAGGAGAGTTTGTGGTAATACAGACAGGTTAGGTGACCTTTACTTAGAACACACTGCTGTAGAGAAAGGCATTATACACACACACACACACACACACACGCATACACACACACACACACATACGGGAAAAAGGGACTGATTACAGTGTAATTAATATTTAGACAGAGCAAGAAAGTTGAAGCAACGGCCTTACAAGTGTGAGATCAGCCTTACCAACCATCAGAAACAGGAACTCTCTCTCACACACACACACACACACACACACACACACACACACACACACACACACATCAGAGGACAGAGAATTTTCTTATCAGTCTGCAGGGCTAAGACACACTCGACTCAACTTTATCTGGGGCAACACACGATCATGATGCCACACTTCTACTCAACACACACACACACACACACACACGACCAGTTTCCATACGTCACTTCTAACCTCGAACGTAGCGGACAGCGGTTACGTAAGAACGCACCCCAGACACAAAACAGAACAAACCCACACGCCGACTCGACTTCTCAGGTAATTACAGAATAAACAACAGGTGAGGCGTTACCAGGAAACAGACAGAGGTCATGTACACCGTTAGCACTGGGAAGAGGGGCGAGGTCGGACCTCATAGATCCGATAAATAAGGATCAAAAATGATCAAACGACATTTGGGTCCAAAACCCAAGTTTCAATTTCAGGTGTTTTCCTGACCTCGTTAAACATTGGGCTTTAATTCGTACCGGTAGGGTCGTCGATCGCCCAAAAACCTCAAGTACCAAACATTCCTGCTCTGAGGATAATGTACATGAAGCATTTGGGTCCAGACCCTCAGAAAATCCCCATTACACGCGTTAATGGACTTGTGTTACGCTGAATTGATCGTAATACAACCCTGGACTACATTTCCCAGCATTCAGTGCTGCCTAGCGCCGACTTTCTCATCAGAGCAGGAGAGAGTATGGTACTGCGTATCGCTCGCCCAGGGAAATTTAAATTCGGAGTGTGTTTTATGCAGGATGTGTTTAATATCGGATTCCCTTCGTAAAACGGGGAGGATAGAAACAACAGATCAAAATAACACGAATTACATGAACTGAATGTACATTTAGCCCCATTAAACGCCTTAAGATCACATTTTTGGACGCTTTAGAAATAACCTGACCCGGCCGGGGCTCGAACCCGGGGTCGTCACGTTAAGAGGGTAGTGTGTTAGAACCGTTTGGTTCTGATATACGTTTATAAAACGTCTTACAGTTTGTCTAGTGCTGAAACAGGAGGGTTACACACAAGGTTTAGAAACACACATTCATGCCAGTGTGTGTGTGTGTGTGTGTGTGTGTGTGTGTGTGTGTGTGTCTGTATACATGAATTGTACAAAATTCACGACACGAAATGTTTTTGCCTGCTGAATCCAAATTCTCTCAAAATTACTTACAATTACATACGTATTGTCATTTATTTAATATTTTTTTTACATTTTCATCTTCCAGGCCTAGTCCGCCATATTCAGTGATTGACAGGATGTCTGAAATAAACATCTAAATACTTCCAGAGGTCAAATTGGAGTGGGCAGAAGAGGACAGAAGAAACCCCACAGAGAGAAATGGAATGTGTGAAGTCTGTATCGACTGAATTTAAAGCTCAATGATTTAAGGCGGTACTAACCTGAATTTGTGAGCTGTGCACTGCAGAATCACAATGGCTAAATCTATTTGAGAAGCATAGCAGTGTACTCCCACTAGACCTGTTTGTCCGACCCAAATCAATCAAACACATTCACCACAGTGTGCCTATTAGAGGGAAATGGAGCAGAGGGAAGAGTGGAGCAGTGTGTTCTCTCTCTGTACCCTGCAAACAATGAACGACTATTGAAAACCCCTTCTTACCACTTAAACAGCTCTCTGGAAAAGTTGTGTTCACTTTGTTCTTCCCTTGCTTTGTATGTGTTGTGGAAATTCCATTAAATTACAATAATATATTGTCAACATGAAGTTATGAGGTGAAGACTAAGTTACAGTTCTGGATTCCTAAGAGGGAGGTTGTGAGTTTACATCCTTGACAGCGCAGTTAAGCCTTTTTAAGCCCTAATAATCAGCCTAATAATCTACAGGTACAATTTACTCTTAACTGTTCTATTGTGCCATGTACACTATGTAGCCAAAAGCATTAGGGTAAAATAAAAAACTTAAATAATGTTACAATTGCCAACTACTTAGAACATACCACCTGATCAGCAAAGGCATACAGTTGGTTCTTGAATGTTTGCAAACATTCTATATTTTTGCACTGATTCGACCTAAAAAAGCAACAAATTATCATACTTGTCCCAATGGGACATTAAGCAAATACAAGTAAACAAATTAGATTATTTTCACCAATCAGTAAATGAGCAAATAGAATATTTTGTCTCTGTTTAACTGAGTTATCTGACTGTTTTAAGATGTTTTTGTGAAGACCTGATAATGTTTTATGTCACATGTGGAAATATGGAAAATTCTAAAATGGTCCCAAACAGTCAAGCATTACTGGTGGTTGTTTTGTATCCAATACATTTCTAGGAACAAGGTACATTTAGACAGGATTTATCACAAGACATTGCTAATATGGCTGTGAAACAAGACGGAATGGGTACTTGACAGGTCTGCATGCAGATCTTACTTGTCCCCAACAGAAAATGTGTGCCGAATTTTTAAAAAACAAATTTCACAATTACAATATTTTACTGTTGTAAATCTTAAGATGTATTTGCAGGAACAATGGGACAAAATAACTTGTGCCAAGGAAAGACAACATTATGAAGTGATAAAAGCGTTTTAAAATGTGTTTTGACCAGAAAAAACCTGGGTTTATACCAAACAGAAACCCTGACTCTTTTAATTATTCACATTTTCTATGGTGTTTCATGTTTGTTTGTTGCTCAACCACTGGTGATATACAGTTTAACACTAGTCAATCCAAATTTTATAACTAGAAAGTTCACCAGAGACACAGTCAGTGCCCTACCAGGGACCTCTATGACCTGTGTGGCACTTCTGAACTACCATGACTTATGGATGACCAAGCTTCAGGTCTTTGCCAGGCAGGGACAAGGGCACCCAAGAGCATCAAGTGACCTGGGACCAAGTGTGATGATTTTCAGGGCTGTAGGTCAGCAGCTGTCACATTTTGACAGGACCCAGGGTCTCAACTCAGTTCTGGCTCTGAGTATTGGGATATTCCACAGAAAGCTCGTCAAATTACTGTGTGTGTGTGTGTGTGTGTGTGTGTGTGTGTGTGTGTGTGTGTGTGTGTGTGTGTGTGTGTGTGTGTGTGTGTGTCTTTCTGTCTGTCTATCTTTAGGCAGATCTGCTTCCGAGGGAATGGCAGCAAGACAGCACAAATGAAGTGAAATGGAGCACAGCAACCAAGAAAACAACAAGTTCTCTCACTCTTTTTAGCACTTTCTCTCTTAGTGCTTCCCCAACTTTAAATATAAGGAAGGGTGTGCATTTCCTGTGGGTCCAACATACTGCACATAATTAATCTTAAAGGTGATGATGAATGCTTTGTTGTGGCTGAGAGGAAATAACCCACCTAACCCGGCCTGATTCTGCTGCAGACAGCTAATCAACAAACCAACCATAAAGCACATTCAATAGCCTTTTGTAAGCATAAAGGTCAACTATAGCCTGTAATTTCTGATATTGCATGTTTTTGATGCAATTTATTTAACATATTTATTGAGTTGTTAAATATTTGACTGGATTGTTATTTTGTATAACTAGCCTAGGTTAAGTTGCCAAAAAACATTGGGTTTAGACACTGGATAGCTGGCCCTAGCCCACCGATACTGAGGCAAATATACAGATATAAATACAATAAGGATAGATTAGCCACTGGATTAAAGAGATAGTAAATGACAACCATCTGTCCTCCAGGCTGTAGCGCCAGAAAAGCGCACATACAAGCCCCTAAAGGCCATTTTAGCGCGAATGTAAATCACACAAAGTAGGCGCCAAGCGCCAAGCGCAAAAACAAACCAAACAAACTAAATAAGCGGGACGCTGCGAATCGCGAGCGGCGACGAAGCGCTAGGGGGCGAGCGCGAACCCGAAAACAAGGCAGACAGACGCCCTTCTGAAGGGAGGCTAGATAGGCTGCGAGGACCAAACGCGTGTGACCGCGGATCGAGCGAGGAGCGCAAGTACGGGACGGGAAGTGCCCCTGAATAACCAAATACCTCAGGGGGTTACCCGCCCGTACCGATCCTCCAGCTCTAAATGCTCTCGAATCTAACCAGCTATCTCTAGTGACGCACGGATAAGAGCACGGGTGCCATTGGTCAAACGCGCGAACCGGACAGAGATGAAACCCCGGTAGAGCCACGATGACCCGGCCCCAAACCACGCTTAACACCACGCCTTTATAGGTCATGGTTCAGCTGTTCGGGATCGGGGCATAATGAGACAGCGAATATAAAGGCCGCCTCACCGATGGCTCTGTAATGGCGCGGCCTAACGATCCGAGCGAAGGTAGGAACCCTAACAAAGAGTATACAGTATATCCTTATGCTCTTAATTTAGTTGTATTTGGTCTCTGTGTTCTTAATTAAATCAAAAGTATTCTCTTGTTTACAGATGCTGTTAAGACAAGCCAATATCCACCTACATTTCCCAGGAAACTTTTCCCAATTTCCCCTTTCATTTAGTTTTCAAAGTAAAGTAAGATAACAATAGGCATATAGTCACTAAGGGGATAAGGAGATATTGCAGAGAAAAGATAAGGTTCAAATGGCACCAGTGCCAATAAGATTTGCATGACAAGGAATCAATTATCCCTAACTTTGACCAGTTCAGCAAATCAATATCAGGCAATCTCTTTGCTCTCACCCTGGGTTTCAATCTATACCCAGAAACAAATCAAGTCTTAATCCTCACCAGTGATGTGCAGATAACAGTTTAACTTTAAGTTAAACACTTAGTGTTACTTATTCTTTAGCCCAGTCTTTCTAAAATTTATCATTTCAGTGTTTACGCTTCAGTTAATTTAGTTTATGGGCTTTATCAATGCTAACAAAAAAAACAAAAGACATACTATCTGCTCTGAACTAAGAATGCACCTGCAATTGTAAATATCAGTCCAGTATGTTTACATCCTTTTTTGTCTTGCTAATGTATCTTAGATCTAATGCAATCTAATGTATATATTCTGCCTTATTTAGCTGCTTTCATTGTCATTACCTTTGTGTTCATCTTAAAGATAGGCCTATAAATGTATATTGTGCACATTTTCACTAGCAGTGAAAGTCTCAGTGGGGCTCTCCTGTTGGAATATAAACCCCAAAACAGAAAACAAATGCACAAATTATTTACCATCTGACAATGCCTTGATGTTTCCTCTGCAGTGAACATAATTTCATGAGGGAAACATAAGATCAGACATCAGACCAGCACTGACATGTTTTGAAGGTTTGCATCTCCTATTAAAGATTTATGAACCCCATTGGAAGTACCTGTATTTCTACATGAATTATTCATGAAATGTGGTCTGAACTTCATCAAATTCCACATACAGTCTGTCCAAACTAATAATTAATAAACTGTACATTTTATCCATTAATGGAAGACACTGATTAAATAATCACACTACAGGCTGTAAATTGTATGTCAAGTCAGATTTATTTGTATAACACTTTTTTTACAATAAGGCATTATCTTAAAGCAGCCTTTAATATCATATAATCTTATAAGGCCAATCCCAAATTGAGCAAGCAGTTGAAAGGAAAAACTCTTCGAACATTTTAAGAAAGAAACCTTGGGAGGACTAGAACCCAAAAAGGGACCCATCCTCCTTGCCTCCTTAAGTGCTTAGATGTTAATTGTAAGAATTAAGTTTGTAGTAATAGTAATAATGAGTTACTAACAGAAAAATAAAATATTGAATAGCAAACCATACAAACAAATATGTATATCAGAAATTATTTTATCCAAAACACAGTCACTTTAGAATCTTAAGACCTTGGACAACGTTCTCTGACAACAGAAGGATGGAGTGTGGCCCGGGCATTTTGGGACTGGTTTCTATTGATAAAAATGAGTAGAGTGAAGCTGAAGTAGAGAACCATCTTAGTGTGTGGGGCTGGAACTGGTACTGGAACATAAGCACTGAGAAAACAGAGAAAACTTATAATAATATATTATGTATATACATATATATATATATATATTAACATATTAAATAAGAGTCTTAAAAATCACTGATGACATGATAGCCAGCATAAAACTCCAGCAGCAATGATAGATTATAGCAGCATAGCTAGAAAGAGGAGAACCAAAAGGTAACAAAGCCTAGAGGGATCAAGTGAGACATCAGCAACCCAGCTGCTCAGCAATCAACAAACCTGAGTGATCACAAGAAGACAGTGGCCCAACATCCCAGATCACCATAAATCATTTTGACCATGAACCCCCAGCTCTGCCCTCAGCCAGACCGCCTACCAGACACTTTTGGCCAAAGGCCAAGGCATGACAAAGCAAGCAGGCCAGACTAGACCCCAGACTCCGGCCCCAGTAACCAGAGCCATGCATTCCAGTCTTAATCTAACCAAATACCTGCATAAATAAGTATGTTTTTAGCCTAGACTTAAAAATGTGAATGAGTGTCTGAAAATGAGTGTGAGTGTCTGAATCTCGAACTAAACTGGAGAGTTTATTCCATAGTTGGAGGACCATTATATTCCATATTCCGCAGTGTTTCCCCTGCAGTGACTGTTTTAATTTTAAGAACTAAATGAAGATATCTGAGTCAAATGTGATAGCTACGTTTTTAAGTAAAAGAAATTAAATATCATCCAATGTTTTACTTCCTTAACACAATTCTCAATTTTGCTGATTGTAAAGCCATCATTTGGATCAGGCGATATGTACAGCTGTGTATCATCTGCATAGCAGTTAAAAGCAGCCATGTTTCCGAATAATTGAGGCTAGAGGTGGCATGTACAGAGAGAATAATAGTCGACCAAACACAGACCCCTGAGGCACACGTATTTCACTTTTCAGAGCTTAGAGTATAGATTATTTACATAACTGCTATTGGTTTTTCAGATTATATTTACACCAAGTTAGTGCCAGTTTCTTAATACCTATAGTGTTTTATAGCATTTTCAGTAAGAAATCATGATCTGTAGTGTCAAATGCTGCAATTAAATCTAATAGAACAAGAAAAGAAACACATTTAGGTGATGATATTAATAAATCATCAAGTTAACTAATTAATTCTGATTCAGAAGTATTATGGGCCTTCATCCTAACTGAAATGATTCATAAATGCCATTACTTTTTGAGGTAACTACAGAACTGCTGATAGACAGCTTTTGGTGAGAAAATGTAGATCTGAAATTGGTCTATAATTAGACAGCACACAAAGGTCAAGTTTGACTTTTTAACCAGTGGTTTAATTACGATACATTTAAAGGATTTTGGAACATAACCAGAGGATAAGCATGTTAATTACTTAGACAAGCCGATTAGTGTGGTCAGTTCAGTATTAGTAATTGGGGTAAAAGATGTTAGTCCTTATTTACAGCTAATTAAGCAGAAATCCATAATAGTGCTGCATCAGGTTGCTGAATAGATGTGATGTGATAAGCACTGGGTTTTATGTCTAAAGTTTTCAGAACTTCAGAGACACTTTCTTTGATGTTACTTCATCTGGAAACTGTGTTAAATAGAAATATATGATTATTCTTATTTTTTTCTGTTAGTGAGGAGAAATATGCTTTGGTTAGGGCCTTTTTATATTCTATCATGTTTGGGTGAGGTCGTTATATAGAGGTGCTAGCCTTTTACTAAAAGATGATCTGGCTCGGCAGGTGTATTAAACGTTACATCTGAAAGGTAATTAATAAGCGCAGCTGGAGTATAAGAAGTAATAGTGCTCTTGGTGTGATAATGAGGGAGTAGTGAATTTTATCTGATACTTGTAACTAAAAAACTAAGAGATCGCGATTAGGAATCAAATCACTTTGCAGAAAACATCTGTATAGGTTATCTATATTGATACCAAATGTTATTAGATTTAAATTGTGATTACATTCGATTACATTAGACATTGCAGGTGTGTGAACGTCTGGTTCAAGGCTAATTTGTATTTAAAGAACATGGATCCATCAAAGTCTAATCCTCTGTGTAATTGTGTATTATAGTACGAACAAAAATTATTCTGGAAAAAAAAGACTGGACAAGATTACAAATCCTTTATGCATTGACAGATAGACAGGTTGTATTCAGAATGAGGAATTTAAAGGCCGTAGTTAATCAGCTGAACAACAAAGATCACTCCAAGAGCAAAGTGTGTAATAGTCTGCAAAGTCGCAAAGGAATGCATAACTTCTAAACAACTAAATGCCTTTCTCAAATTGTCTGACCATTGTCATGGCCAATTTTAATGGCCACGAGTCCACCATATGGTTCACGTAGTAGGGTTGCAAGGAGAAACCTCTTAAAACAACATTACTGACCATCATGGACAATGAAGAAAGCGCTTGAAAAAAATATTTTTTGGATGGATGAGACCAATGAATTCCATTTTAATCCATAAATTGTAAAGGAATATATCAGGACACATATCTTTTAACAGAATCTTAAGAGAAATTCGGTGATATAGCAACACATCGACCCAAAGCTCACACGTTTTACCAAATATGGTTAAAGAAGACTAAAGTTAACCCTTAATCCAATAGAAATAATGAGGAAGAAGTTCATGTGAAGAAACCCCCTAACAACAGAACATTGAAGATGTTCTGTATAGAGAAATTGAGTAAAGTAGACCAAAGATACTTTACAAGATTACTCAAAGTTACTCAAAGTTTAAAAATAAGGTAGAAACATTTTTGAAAAGAGTCCAAAGTCATATGAAACTGTAAAATAAAATAGTGCCCTCTATCATATTTTCCAGAAAGCTGAACATTGATCTTGTATTGTGGGGAGACAATAAATGGTCATGATATTAATCTGATTTTGAATCTAATCACTAATTCTGTACTGCTCCAACAAGCCCATTACAAGCAATGTTTATTGAAACAAGTTATTATTAGATGTTGTTATAAATATACAGACTTTTGTAAAGAAACTACTAAGTTAGTCACCCAAATAGTGTTATAGGCTGTCTGGGATGATAATGACTCAGGCACAATGAGTGTTTGAGGGAGAAGAGGATGGACCAGGGAATCAGCCCCTCCGGCTTTGCACCACACTAGTAGTTCAGGGTACGTGCTTGCTTGTGCACTGCGAGTTTCAGATAATTATCTCTTATTGCACATTGAATAAACCATTGATACGATTAACTAATGCACCACTTTTAACCACATTAATCACTTCTATTATATTGAGCGAACTAGAATATTTATACAATTAAAAAGGGTTATATTGACCTATACAAAAACATGTACTATCTGAAATGAAACTGGTACTTTACAGTACAGGCCACATTCCTGGCTACACTGAAATCAGACACGTTGCGGGCAGAACTGGATGATGGTGCTAGAATGTATCTTTGACAGTTGTGAATGCGGACTGGTTATGCTTATTGCTATTCAGTAGCTGAACTTTTTTACCTGCATAGATAAAAACCTGGACAAAAAGACTGTGACAGACACTGGTGTGTGTTGCGGTCACACATTCAGGCCGCAGGGGATCGGAAATAGAGTCATCCGGGCAATTGCAATTTTAGAGGAGGGGAGTCACATTACTCTCCGAGAGAATTACAAAGCGAGAGAGAAATGGTGAAATGGTGGCTGAATGGTAGTACATTCATCCGACTTATTATTTATTCATCTATCAGTGTTTCATTAGAGCAATCTGATCGATTACATCGTCGACTTTCGAGAAACCACAGGAACACAATCACTAGTGTTATACTGACAGCATGACAGACATGTAAACTGTACCGTGGTTTGCAAAGGGAGAACTAGTTGTTCCCAGTCTCTTTTTATAGCCTATGCTGATTGGATGTCTCTTTAATATTGCATAACTGTTGCTGGAAACTGGCTCTCCCAATCTGGTTTCCTGGAGTAACAACATGACATTTGTATCTTATTTGTCAAAGGTGTGTGTATGTGCAATGCCTTTTTTAAGTAAATGATTGATATTGCACTAAGGGCCAACGTTTTCCATGCCAGTGTCGACCTAGGCTTGCTTATGGGACTGTCCATAACAGATAATCTGATACTGTAAAGCTGCTTTAAGGCAATGTTCCACTGTAAAAAGTGCTATATAAACAAATCTGACTTGACTTGACTTGACTTGACCCTAAACCCTTTCTTTCACAGCCCTTAACAGTACCTTAACTCATAGGCCACAACAATACTAGTCTGTTCTTAGAGCAGTGAAGGCTGTAGTATTCAGCAATTATGGTACAAACTAAATATTCTTGTTTTTTGATGTCATCTTTGGTTGCCCACAAACATTTGGCTATGCAGCATATAATAAGACCTGGAGATAGCAACTGTGTAAATATTTTAGTACATTTCATTTTGGTACTTTGCTCACTGATACAGGGTCCAAAAAGTATGAGTCATATAATATGTTACCATAATCAGTTTATGATGGTTTTACATCAAGAGAACATAATATTAGCCCAGCAGGGAGTAAGATTGGACTGGGATGTGATATTACCGTTAACAACTTGATCCCCATCAGCCTGATGGTGTTGTCGGGGGTAATTGAAGACTTTTAGGCCCAAAGTGTGTCCTAAATTAAAATCTAGCATCCCACAATCCCATAATGCTGATTGGTTCATTAAATTGAGGCACAAGTGCATCCACAGCTGCTCTTCAGGATGTGTGCTCTCAGTGCTTTTCCAGGTGCTTTGCCTTTCAGGCATCAGGGTGGCACTCTAGTACAAGAACTTAACAACACCAGAGATCAGGTGACTTTGGTGTTTAAGTGAAGTGTGTAATATCCTGATAGACTGATCCAGTTACATTTCATAAGACATGTAGTGATAAAACAGTGGTTAAACAATCAAACATTATGGAATTGTAAGGTTTCTACACTGCTCACAAAAATTAGGGGATATTTCAAAATGAAATGTTCCGTAATGAAATACCCCTAATTTTCAGAGCAGTGTCGATGTTACTTTAGCATCCACATTGCCTTGCACTCACCAAGTTAATTAAAAAGGCCCAGGAGACATAAGTGTGTAATAATAAAGACATTTTCACCTTTTGTTTCAGTAATCTGTAATCTAGTCTCCTGTAGTGTACTAATTTAATGAAACCTCGACATAAAAGAGCTGTGGTTGAAAGCTTAAACTAACGTTTAAAAATCCCCAGATCAACCTGAAGAATATTTTAAGGCAAACATGTTTTTTTTCCATTCAGCATCAATGCTACTTCAGTGTCCCTGCAGATCAGGGTAGAACACTGTTTTATCCCATGCTGTGTATCAAAATACCTTAAATCACTGCCTTTAGCATCTGTATCTAGAGAAGTCATACATTCAGAGCAAAAGCTCACGGCAGACCTAGCAAACAGCTTTAAATTATTAAGTCAAAGAGCAATTCATTAGTTTTCACTTTAAATCATCTTCAGAAGAAATGTAATTGAATGCACAGATTTTATTTAGGAGATATCTTGCATGCGGCTATTCAGGACAAATGTGCTGACAACACTGAGCTAAGGCTGCACTTAGAAATGCACTCTGGCTTTGTGATTCAGAGCAGAGATGCTATTACTTCCATTAAACCTGAACTATATGTCATGCAGATGTCACTGAGCTGGTGGCTCTGAAGGGATGAGCGTGCAGATGAAGCCAAGCTGATTTGAACACTAATATTGCTGTAATAGCAGACATGTCTGCTGCATGGATCTCCCAAGTTCGACCTTTAATGAGTTAAATTAGCATAAATGCATGCCTGAGTGCGGCCTCTGATCCTGGAAGTGTTATGCCACTGCTCTGCTGAGTTGAAGGTGGATTACATTAACTAAGATTTTAGTCGGGTTGATTAGTTACTACAACTTTGAAGCATGGGCTCATTGGAGGTTAATACCAAGCTCAGGGATGCTCTGAGAGAATCACTTTAATGCTGCACAGTTCTTTACATGACTGTGACTGCTGTGTGTGTTGTACGATGCTAAAATACCGTACATTGTATAAGTATGTGGCACTTGTAATACTTTTGTAACACTGGATGCAGGAAAAGGTGTTAAAGATGTTAATTCATGAGCAACATGCATATCAGAACATATCGTTTAAAAGTCACTTTAAAGTCACCTAATGTACCATAATGCTTGCTTATCATTGTTTCATTAAAAAGATGCTTTCCAAATCTTAAAATAATTTTACAAGCCCAATTTACTTCCTTAAATTTACAGGCAAGCTACAGGCATGTAACACATGCTGAAAATGTATCATAATGAAAATAAATAAATGCTGACGTGTTCTATTTTTGTTTCAAACGTAAATCGATCAAGTCGAGCCTCACGACTCGTTTCAGCCAAAACATCATGATTCATGAGTCGTGATCCAGTTCACAGTGATTCAGGTTCTCAGTAGAAAAGAAGATTGTTATTCTTTAACACTGTTATTCTTTAACACTCTTTAACTCCCCGGTTCATTATACATTTAACATAGGTTGTATTTACTGAAACATATCCCCATCATAAATCAAAGAGCACCTGTACAATACAGCTCCATTAATACATGTAATGCTGCAAACAGTGTGGATTATCTGGGTCTGGAATGGATTGATTCAATTTATATTATGCTTTATGGTAAAAAAAAACAACTCTGTACTCATAATATAAAATTTTCCACAAGGTTTTTGAAATGAATTAACAACAAGAACTGAAGTACCACTATATTTGCTTTTTAGCACACTTTACTATTTATTATGTGTTAAAAACAAATTGTTAAAAACTTACTCATAAAGGGTTAAGGATCTTAGAATTTTAGACCAGGCTAAAACTGCAGTTCTAGCATTAGTCAATCTTACCCATGAGCAAGGCCCTCAGCCCATTTTGCTTCAGGGATGATGTATCATAGATGATCCTGTACCCTGACCATAACTTCTTAATAAGCTGGCATTTGCAAAAAAAAATAATTTACACCACACATATATAATGCCAATAAAGGCTGCTTTTGGCTGAGCCAGTTCAGAATCGACCGAGACTCGGACCCATGGCCAACCAAAATTAACCCATGATCTCGAACCCATGCCCGATTGGGTAACATATGTTAATATAAAAATATGAATATTTTAAAAAATTATGAACGTAAAATATAGTAAGAATGCTTTTCAAGTAAATGTAACAAAATGAATCAATACATGCATGAAACAAATATGATTGAATTGTATAGTCAAGATTCAGGGAAACACAAAACATCCCTACAGCAACAGCAGCTGGCTTTTACCACCGGGCCCATGAAGCTGCTGGATAAGGGATTATCCAGGTGTAAATGTGCTTAAATCCATTTTGGATGGGATTAATTTTACAAGGGGATCATGTGGTATTTATTTTTTGTATTTATTGAGGTCTGCATACAGAGTCATTTTTGTGTGGAGTCAAGCTAGAGATTTTTTATTTTATTTTGTAGATGAGACCAAATATAATAATATAATAATAGGAAAAAAAACAGATTAAAAGTGTCATGTCTGTTGACCAATGCTTTCCAGCAACATGGAATGTTAGCTGTTCTTATAACTGAATCTCAAGAAAATGTGGGTCATAAAGCAAGGCAATGACCCTAAGCTCAAACTTGTTCTACCAAAAAATGGTTAAGGGCTTAAAGTTTTGAAATGGCCAAGTAGAACTTAATCCAACAGAAATAATAAGGAAGTAGTTCATGCGTTGAAATCCAAAAATATATTAAAGTTGAGGCTGTTCTGTATGGATAAATGGAATAAAAATCTCCAGAATGATTTGCAAGACTAGCCAAGAGTTGCAACAGTGTTTAGTTGCTGTTTTTGCTGAATAAGGTACATACCAGGTACGGAATGCAAAGGGTCACATACTTTTAAAGCTCACAGGTATGTAAAACTGGATCATTTTCCTCAATAAATAAATGGTCAAATCATAACATTTTTGAGTCAGTTGTTTAATTGAGTTTTCTATATCTACATTTAGATAATGTTTATAATGTATATTTACATCTCAATGTTTGTCATATTTATACAGACATATGGAAAATTCTAAAGGATTAAAATAAAAGCAAAGCACCACTGTATGCTTGAAATGTACATTAGGGGACTCTATCCAACAGACCACTATTTTATAGTTTTAGAATTTATTTTTCATTAGAACTAAAATATTTGAAGAAATAAATTACATTAATTTGGAAATTAAAAACCCATTCAGAAAAAGTTTGGCCATTATGAAAACATTCAAATAAAAAATTTGATTTATATTTACTGTTACTAAAAAAATCTACTAATCCAAAATGTTGGATCAAGGGCAATTTGGGGCTAGGAATGAGATAAAAAACAAAATAATTATGTGATTTCAATCAGGTATTATAAATTGTAATCAAGATTTGGCACAAAAGGCTGTCTTTAATTAACAAAGATGGGCGAGGATCTCAATTTGTCAACAAATGTGTGAGAAAATTAAATGTTTTAAAACATTGTTCCTCAAAGAGAGATTTGGAAGGATTTGCATATTTCTCCACAGCGTAAAGGGCAAGGGTGCAAGCCTAAGCTGAACACTTGTGATGTTTGATCCCTCAGACAGAACTGTATCAAGAACCATTATTCACTAATATCTGATATAACTATGTGGATTATTTTGGCAAACCTTATGCATTATAAATATAGAGTTACATTTACACATGCCACTTAAAATCTTACTGTGTAAAAAATAAGCATCATGTTAATCATGCCCAGATGCAGCATCGACATCTCTGAGCTCGGTGGCAACTAGAATAGACCATCACAGAGTGAAAACATATTGTGTCAATTGTGTCTTGTGGTCACATGAATCAGTATACTACATCATCTTTAGAAGAATTGGATGTTGTGTGCCTGCAGTCCTTCAGCAGAGAATAATGTGTGAAGAATGAAAAATGTAACAACAACAACAAACTAGTACCATTGCACAACTTAAGACTTGTTTGCAGGAAGAATGGGACAAAATAACACAATGAAATGCTTCATCACTTTGTATCCTCTAAGCCAAAATATACTTTACGTGTTGTGTGAAGCAATGTCAAAATTACAAAGTGGTAAATGCTTTACCACATCAACTTTCTTTTGAACGTGTTGCAAGCCTGAAATGCAGGAATGGAGTCTTATTAACAAATGAAATGAAGTCTAGACAAAATATGAAATATCAAAATGACAAACTGTCTGCAATGCAATACATTTCTAAATCAATGTAAGAAACACTGTTTTAAGTTGTTTTTATGTTGTTGTTGTTTTATTGTTTGTTTTCATAATGTTACAACTTCTTTTCTGATTTGACCTTATAAATAGATTTTCACGCTTTTTCTGTAATGACAGAAGTGCTTTTATGTTTATTTTGAATCATTATTACCAGAATCAGTCCATTTTCATAGAGATCCAAATGAGCATTTTCACTAATGATATCAGACTTGTAAAGGCATTCAAAAGTGCTCTTATGTAATATCTTCTTCTCAATTCGGACAAAATCCTATCTGTGTTTTAAACACCCACCTGTTAAATGTAGTTGACATTTAAAACTACTTAGAAGAGTAATGCATCTAAATACTTTAAAATGTTGTCTACAACCTAATGATCATGTTCTTTGCATTAATAAACCATTCATGTAGCCTACAGTAGTGCTTGAACGTTTGTGAATCTTTTTGAATGTTCTGAATCTCTGAAATAATTATTAGATTTTTACACAAATAATAAAAGTAGATAAAGAGAACCAGGTTAAATACATGAGATAAACATATTATCATTGTACATTTATTTATAATACAATAAGCCATTGTTACATATCTGTGAGTGCAAGAGTACTTCATCAGTGGTAAATTTATAGATGAATTTAGTGTTAGCTGTTTGCAACCAATGGCCTGACAATCAGAGCTATATAAGGTAAATTGTTGTATTTAAAGATAAAAGATCTTCGCAATATGAGTGTGGAGGTTATTAATGCTCATTAGGCTGGAGACGGTTACAAAACCATCTATTAAGCTTTAAGACTAATATTAATGGTTTCTCTCACTTTGGATATGAATATTGTTTAGGAGTCCACCTTCAGGAGAACACTGAATAATGATGATGTCCATTGTAGATTTGCAAGGAGAAAGCCACTGCTATTACGAAAAACAATTGCTACCAATCTATAGTTTGCTCAATTTATTAGACTATTGGAAACAAGTTTTGCGGATGGATAAGGCCAGGGCATCTTGCTGTAATTGTTTGAACAATTAATTCTTAATTATACTGTAATGCGGGGCTTGGCGGTGAAAATAGCGGAGGCAAACGCTGGGTGCAGGGCAGGCAGAAGTTTATTATAAAATGAGAGCAAAACTAAACCAAAACAAAGTCAAAACACAAACAAAGTTTTGCGCCCGTACACGCTCAGCGCACGAGCAGTCCCAGCTGTGGATCAAGAATGACGCGCGGCTGCGCCGAGTGACGCAGCCTGAAGGGTTTGGAGGGTCGGCCTGGGAGCCTGGAGTCCAGTGGGTCGGCCTGAGAGCCGAGAGTCCAGAGGATCGGCCTGGGGGCCGATGGGTCCAGAGGATCGGCCTGGGAGCTGAGGTCAACAAAATCATAAAAGAAACAAAAAAACACAGAGACAGCGTGAGGGCCGGGGTACCGGAAACGGCGCGGGGGCCGGGGTACCGGAAACGGCGGGGGGGCCGGGTTACCGGAAACGGCGCGGGGGGTGATGATACGCAAACGGCGTAGGGACCAAGCGTCCCAAAAGTAGACGATAAAGCAACCCAAAAACCCCCCCTGCAAGGAAACAAAAAACGCTCCTAACGAGCAAACGCGAAGTCAGCCTCGGGCGGGCAACGAGCGCAAAAACAGCCTCTGACGGGCCGAGCGACGAGCGCAAAAACAGCCTCTGACGGGCCAGGCGACGAGTGCGAAAACAGCCTCTGACGGGCGACGAGCACGGAAAACAGCCTCTGACGGGCGACGAGCGCGGAAAACAGCCTCTGACGGGCGACGCGCGTGGAAACAGCCTCTGACAGGCGACGAGCGCAGAAACAACCTCTAACGGGCGACAAGCGAAAATACAGCCTCTAACGGGCGAAGGTACCTGGACAGCCTCTAATAGCCAGGAAAGTGGGGACGGCCTCTAATAGCCGGGAAACCAGGGACGGCCTCTAATAACCAGGAAAGTGGGGACGGCCTCTAATAGCCGGGAAACCAGGGAGGGCCTCTAAAAGCCGGGGACACCAGGGACGGCCTCTTATAGCCGGGGACACCAGGGACGACCTCTAATAGCCGGGGACACCAGAGACGGCCTCTAATAGCCGGGGAGAACGACTAGGGCGCGGCGAGGAGCGGACTTGACTAGAGCGCGTCGAGGAGCCGACTTGACTGGGGCGCGGCGAGGAGCCGACTTGAATAGGGCGCGATACGCTAATACGCTAGGCGTGGCGAAGAGCCAAAAAACTAGGCGTGGCGAAGAGCCGAAGAACTGAGGCACAGGGCGAAAAGCCGAAGAACTGAGACTCGGCGTGAAAAGCAGAATAACTGAGGCTCGGCGTGAAAAGTCGAATCACTAAGCTCGGCGAAAAAAGCCGAACAAACTAAGCGTGATGAAAAGCCGAATAAACTAGGCGTGGCGAAAAGCTGAATAAACTAGGCGCGGCGAAAAGCCGAATAAACTAGGCGTGGCGAAAAGCAGAATAAACTAGGCCTGGCGAGAGCTGGATAAACTAGGCATGGCGAGAGCTGGATAAACTAGGCATGGCGAGAGCTAGATAAACTAGGCATGGCGAGAGCTGGATAAACTAGGCATGGCGAGAGCTAGATAAACTAGACATGGCGAGAGCTGGATGAACTAAAAAAAACGGCAACTCAAAGAAGAAACCGAAACCATAAACGTAACAAAAACACAACTAACGGCCAAGGGAGAGGGAAAAACAAACCGGAACCAATGGC
>JAUZSU010168459.1:0-13330 GCA_034780255.1 Parotocinclus maculicauda | reverse complement strand
GTGTGTGTGTGTGTGTGTGTGTGTGTGTGTGTGTGTGTGTGTGTGTGTGTGTGTGTGTGTGTGTGTGTGTGTTCTGCCTGTAAAGTAACGTTTCTTTAAAGGTTGTGCAGCTACATAAAGTACTTTGCCTTTTAATGTCATCTATCTAAATATAGATGCATATATCAAAGCATAAGTTATGCTTGCTGTATGAATCAATTTTAAAATAAAATATTTAAATTTAAAAATACAGAAATAAAATCCTTAAAACAGAACACGTGAACACAGGTATAACTGAGAGACAATTGATAACATTAGCACAAATGTCACAGAGAGACAGAATGCCAGGTCAATTAAATTATCTAAAGCAAATAAAAGTGGTTATGGAATTTTGAAGCAATAAAACACATCTGTTTGGTTAAGTCGAACATTCTATAGTCATTTAATTCGTAATTCATCATATTTCCATTATTGAATCTTTTTAAAAAGCATAACGCACACATACACCAATTTGTTAGGTACACTACGTTGTAAGTGATCAGTGTATATATAAGCCAAGAAATCACTAAGACATTATAGGGAACTGGTCATATTAAACCCTTCCAACTAAAATTAATACAATGTTTCTATATGTGATTGCTGTCCCAGGAAGGGAAGGGTTTCACAATGTACTTTCGCTCCATAGATACTCCTAAGAAACAGAAACAGGCAAAGGTGTTAGAGGGCATCTTGGAACAGATGGAGGTTGAGGAGGGAGACGAATGAACAGCAGTTAATCATCTATGTGACAACACGAAGAGGGTAAATATGGCGTGTTGTCTTTGTGTTTTACAGTTGTCTGCTTTTTACAATAATTTGAAAAGATTCTGCTTTTTTGCTGAGGCTGTGTCACCTGGTTATTTCCGGACCTGTATAAATGAAGAACGTTTTACAATTACCATAGCTTAGTTTTCAAAATTTATTTAATCAATATTAAATTGTTATTCATGTGGTATTTGCTATTTCCTCACTATTCCTATCCCCCACAGGCCAGCTCAAGGACCAGATGATATGACAGGTGACAGCAGCTTGTTAATCAGTGTCCAGCCTCAACACAGAATCCTTACACTTCTCCTGCTTTTTATTGTACATAACCTTATAAGCCACATAATGACCAGATTTCTTTGTTCCTCTTCCTTAAAGAATAGCTTGTATTTTTAATATACCTTTTATTCAGTGATTGAAAGTCTTCACTTCATAACTGTAGATGTATATTGTATTTATTTACAAATAGAAAAGGGGTATGCCTATACAAGTGTTTCCGACGGTGGCAATTTGTTATTCAAGCCATTGACTTGAAATTTCAAATGAAATGCAAGCAATGTAAAGGGTTCCACAAGTAAATAAATGTATAAACCCCATTACTAAAAATGTGTATGTAAATTGAGTAACGTGGACTGTAGTGTTTTAAAATGAACTTTAATTCAATTCAAATTTATTTATATAGCGCTTTTTACAAAGGAGCATTGTCTCAAAGCAGCTTTACAATTTTATATGATCTTAAATGGCCAATCCCAAATTGAGCAAGCCTAGGGTGACAGTGGATAGGAAAAACTCCCTCAATGTAGAAGGAAGAAACCTTGGGAGGACCAAGACTCAAAAAGGGACCCATCCTCCATGGGTGGCCTAGATGTTAATTGAATAATTAATTAAAAGTATATTAAAGTAAAATTAAGTAAATAATATAATTTTAATCAATAATAAAATTTTAATTAGTAATAAAATTCAAAATAAATAACAAATTAGATTTTCAAATGAACATCAATTTGCATTCTTGGATAGCTATATATTTTTCTGCACCGACTGCACAATCCTGATGCTGTTTCTCTAAATGATCATGGCACAGAAACAATATTATTCTAAGCTTGACTGTCTAAATTAACAGCCTAGCAACTGGGTTGAGTTAAACTGTGTATCACAATAAAGCAGTATCATTCCCATGTCGAAATACATGAGCATATTTATACACTTCTGTTCACACCTAGTCTATTCAAAGTCATGTGTTACAGTTAATTATGCAGGTTATAATCAGACAAGGCTGTAAATACAGACATAGTAATTGAATAAAATCGTGAGATAATGGGTGTAATACACTGTGTTACAGAGGTAACGTCCTACTTACCATATCACCTGTTTTTTAAGATGAAAAGCTCAAACAAAACTGGGCCAAATGTTGTGGAACTTCAGTTACATCTTTCAGTTTTATTAGCTGTTTTAATAGAAGAAGTTGGTGGGTGTTTTGTGGAATTGGTGTGGTTGATGGTCAAAGGAATGACAGGTTCAATATTTTATTTTTGTCATTATAATTTTTTTAATGAGTTTTCTCTCTTTTAAATATTTAGCTTCTGTTTGTGAAATTCTAGTATGAACTTATTAACATATGTGGCCAAAGTTTTGAGAATGGCAAATTATGGTTTTTATGGTGGTAATTTGACTCTTGATTAAGTGAGGAATGATCAGATGAATTGCAATTAACTGCAAAGCCATAAAATAATGACCTTATAACAAAAATGGCTGCATTTTAGCACTACAAAATGGCCCGTTAACATCATTTCAGTAATGATCTCTTTATCTCCGGAGAAAAGGTTAATAAATTTTTTTAAAGTTTATCTAAACTTTCTTCTATTAACCAAGGAAACGTGCAGTCATCATTGCATTACTTTAGAAGGATTTCAGAAGCAAGGACATTGCTGCTTGTACGATAGCACCCTGATCAACCAATAACAATGATCAAGAACAAGCAAGTGTCAGGACCGTCTCCTAAGGAGGATGCATCCACGAGTGCAAAGCTTGCTCAGGAAAGGTAGAGGGCTGATGTGAATGCATCTCAATGCCCTGTGAGATTAAGGATTTTGGAGGATGGTTTGGTGTCAAGAAGGGTAGCGAAGAAACCACTTCTGTCCAAGAAAAACATGAAGGACAAACTGATTGGGATTGGTCTGCAGGGTACTGGTGCAAGTTATTTTCTCTGATAAACCAATTATCAGCCTGTTTGGGGAAAATGATTAGCGAGAACCAGTGTCATGTCAACAATGAACCATCTTGAAACCATTGATGTGTGGGGTTGCTTCTTATCCAGGGGAGTGGGTTTGCTCAAAAGAACACTGCTATGAATAAGGAATGATAGCATAACATCCTCCAAGAGCAACTTCTCCCAATGATCCAGGAGCATTTTGTGATAACTAATGATTTTTCCAGCATGATGGAGCACCATGTCACAAAAGTGATAACCAAGTGGCTCGGTGAACAAAACATTAAAATTTGGGTTTCAAAATTTGAGAAAACTCCCCAAATCTCAATATAATTGAGAACCTGTGGTCAATCCTTAAAAATAAAGTGAACAAACAAAAATCAGAAACTGTGATCAACTTCAAGTACTGATTAGGCAAAATGGGTTGCCATTATTCAAGATGTTACCCAGAAGCTGATATTCAGCATTCCAAGGCAAATTGAAGAATTCAACACTGTAAATGCACAGCTTTAAGCCAGATGTTTTCTATTGCTTGTTTCTTGGATGTCCCTACTTAAGAATCTACTGAGGAGGGAGGAAAAAAATAAAAATAAATCTTTATTTTTTAGCACTTTTCAATTCAGGAAGGAGGAAGAAATAAAAACATATTTTTATTAAAAAAAAAATTATTTAACCTACAATTAAATTAAAGTGAATCTGGAAAAAAATTTAGTGAACAGAAGAAAACCGTTGGCTCTCCACCGGAGGGCGGAAAAAGCTTTTTACATATTTTTTACATTTTCAACCATTGGTGTTGCGGCGGATCCGAGAAATAAAAATTTTTTTTTTTTGTATTCTTCAAATATGATCATTGGATGATCCGCGAAACAAGCAATAAAAAAAGTCTGGTCTTATGTAGCTCATACCTGTATGGGGTTTATCACTGAGATCTCGTTGTTTCCTGATTTTGACAGTTGACATAACCATTACCTGAAGGTACAGGATCATATCTGCATAAGTACTCATATTGAACACATTGGATGACTTGATAAGTGTCTACAGGTGTTGGTTCTGCATCCGGAATCAAGGATTGGACTGTGGAGGCCTAGTGGCTTAGGTACTACATTGTGGATCCAAAGGTCTAGGGTTCAAATCCCACCTCTGCCAAGCTGCCCCTGTTGGGTTCTTGAGCAACACCCTTAAGCCGCAATAGCTTGGATAGTTACATTATTTTAATTGTAAGGATATACGTGTCTGCTAAATAACATAAATTTAAAAGTAAATATTTTCCTTTGGTTATAATGTGTGTGAAATTGGTGTATGCTGTTCCCCCCCGTTAACACATCCATTTCCCACTTTCCCGAAAGGTATACTATTTATATTGTCGTTAGAAGCCATATATACAGTGTTTTTAGGTCTAACATGACTCCAATCAGGTTAGATAAGTAATAATAATAATAATAATAATAATAATAATATTAAATATGAAGGATGAATTAATTCATTGTCACCAGTGCTATGCGTATGAGTTTTACTTGCAGGTTGTTCAATGACTTTCCTTTTTCTCTCTCACCATTGATTTGGTCAGAAATGAAATGGGTGAGCTAAAACAACACGTTTCACTCTTATCAGGCAGCCAGCCAGATAACCATTTTCAAGTCTCTATGGATGACATAGACGTGTGGGACAGTGGTAGCTATTTAGCAGAGGGCTTGGGGTTCGAACCCTAGCATCACCAAGCTGGCCCTGATAATGGTAATAAGAGCTCTCATGTATTGGAGATGCTTCATAAACAGAGAGAGTATTTTTTATCTTATTGACTTGTAAATATCTTTAGATGACAGGACATTTGCACAGCAGCAATTTAACATTCTATAGTTTGCCCTTGGAGAAGACAGCTATGTTGCCAAATGCTAAATGGGATGGGTGCTGAATATTTGGCAGTGACATTCGTATTAGCATACCGTTATTAGGAGATGAAATGAAGATGTCCTTGTCAATATACAAGGATGAATTATGAAACTGGACAACTAGACAATGTGGTACAGTTGAATACAATACAACATGAAAAAGGGAGGGAGAAAGTCCACACAACTACTGTTATTGTGGGTTGGACTATGTGATCCAAGACTCAAAGAACAATCTCATATCTGTGCTAAATATTGTAGAATAACATACAGAGATATTTTGTCAAAAGTGGTATTTTAAACATGCTGGTGTATGGATGACAAAGAAGCAGATTGTATCGGATTTCTTATCAGATGAACAAAGCTAACAAGACTGCTCCCTATGTGTGTGTGTGTGTGTGTGTGTGTGTGTGTGTGTGTGTGTCTGGCAGTAGTGGTGTTTGCTTCATAAAACTTGCTACATTAATAGTGCTGAGTGTTGAAAGTTAGGGGACTTTCCATAAACGTGAACTCCAGTTTAAACACGTTTCCAGCAAACTGCTCTTTTTGAATCAACCATTAACTTTTATCAGCGTATAAATAAACACTTCTGTTTAACGCCCAAGAATTTACTCAAATTACCTTAACTTTACCTTTACTCTTGAAAATTTGGACACCCACTTTTTTCTGATGTTGAATACAAACTACAGCCATTTAAGGTTATTATACAAACAATGATTATAGTATTAAAATGTTTACTCAATGCATAATGCATAAGAAGCACCTTAAAGAGGAACATTGCTATACTGGGACTGTAGTGGCCTAGTGGTTAAAGTACTGGACTATGGTCCATGGTTCAAATCCCACCACTACCACAGTTGGGTCTCTAAGCAAGGCCTTTAACCCAAAATTGCTTGGATTGTAAGACAGTTGTAACTCTGGATAAGGGCGTCTGCTAAATACTGGAAATAAAAATGGAAATTTATGCACCGTTTAACGTCCTTGATAAGGTTCTGTGTAACATACTGACCGAACATTAATATAGTCAAACAGTCTTTTTATTGCACTGTAATTTAAATATGAAGAGTATTTTTATATGCATTAGAGATGTATGTGTAAATTCACAATAATCACATTATAGAAAATACAGTAATGTACTGCTATGAACCTGTGTAGGGAAAATCCTTAACACTTAAGAGGATGGTATGATGGACCTGATACTTTGATGGAAGCCAAAAACGTATCAATAGACAGTATTACGAACAACACAGAGGACCAGTCAGATCTCAACATAACAAAGACTCAACAAGTGAATGTGAACCAGTTTATACAATGATCTTTTCTCTCAGAGCTGATGTTCCGGTACCAGTTCCAGCACCACATACTTAGATGTTCTTCCAGCTCAGCATCACTCTACTGGTCTTCTTCAACAGAATCCAGTCCCACCAGAGTGCAGTAACTCCCTCCATCATTTGGACATTAGGAGACGTTGTGCTTCCAAGGATTTCCCACTAAGGACTAATTTTATAATCTATTTTGTTTTATAATTTAATTTATTACTAATTTAAATTTTATTATTGATTTGTTATTGATTTAAATTGTTATTTACCTAACATACTTTTAAATATTTATTTAATTAACATCTAGGCCACCCATGGAGGACAGGTCCCCTGTTGAGTCTTGGTCCTCCCAAGGTTTCTTTCTACCACTTTCAGGGAGTTTTTCCATGCCCCTGTCGCCCTAGGCTTGCTCAATTTGGGATTGGCCTTTTAAGATAATGTAATATTGTAAAACTGTTTTGAGAAAATGCTCCATTGTAAAAAGCTCTATATAAATAAATTTGAATTGAATTGAATTGTAGGTTAGGGAGAATATACAGGTAGTGGAGGGAGACGACCGGCATCTATGCTTGTTACGAATAAATAGTGTAAAGTCAGACAGAAACAGGAGTAACTAGAACAAAAAAGTCTCAACTGAGTTTAAACAGTTTCTGGTCCAAACTTGAGCTAAGTAAATTATTTACACAAACGCATAAACACACAAATAGCTCCTGCCTCAGCGTGTGGATCGGCAGTGTTGAGGTGGAGTTACTAGATAGAGTTTTATTTCCTAATATAATTTATGATCATTTTTAAGACCTTGGTCATTAAAGTGAACAGATATTGATCAGATGCCCATTAAACAGTGCATAACTGAACCTTTTACCTATAATAGTGTAAATATGTATTTTGGAAAATTCCTATTACTTTAATTTCCTATACTTTAAATCCCAACTTCTGACTGGGAAACCCCATTGACGTTAAGCTCCAGGTGGGAATTTCCATTTTTTCGCCACCAGAGCAGATATGTTCAAATTTTAATATAGCTGCAAACATGAATAAAACCTTAGTGTACATTTCTGTTTATAATGCACTTCAGTTCGAGGAAGAAATTCCAGCTTTAGCTGGAGACAGTAATCATTTCTAGTGTTCTACAAAACAATGTTGTTGCCTTTATAATAAGCATAAAGAAAATACAAAAGAAATGTTCACTACTGAACCTTAAATGACCTCAGTTTACTTTACAATCTAACAAGGTCATCATTTTGCATCATCATTTATTAAAAGCCAAACTTCCTAAACCATACTGTAATAACTGCAGTTTTATAGCATTCGTGTTTGCACATGGCTAACAGGCTAAATAATGCTCTAATTAAACAGTAAGCTAATAGACTCTGCAGCAAGGAGTCCACAGAACCAACTTCAGGTTTATATGGTAAAACTATCAGATTACACCAACAGCTAAATTTAGTTAGGTAACTGAAATTGTTTCCCATTATTTGTTGTCGGACTGTTCGAGTTCATCATTTTTTCATTCCATTCCAAATAAGAAATGTAACATTGTCATGTATTAAGCTGCAGGCAAATGTCGTTTCAATGGCGACTAATTTCAAATTAGTTTATTTTTTTGCTTTTCGTTCAATTTAAATTGCTTTGGCTATGCTGATCCGAAGGGCAAGGCTTTATATAGTAGTACTGTAGCACCAAAATGGAGGAGATGCTAACTGCAGTCATGTGTTAGCACGACAGTTTCTTTTTTGTGCAAAAATATATGCACCGTTTTATGGGCATCTGATCAGTATCTGTTCACTTTAATGACCCAGGTCTTAAATGATCATAAATCACAATATATTATTGTCTTGTAACCTCAACAGCCAATCAACACTGCTGATCTACATGCTGAGGCAGGAATTATTTGTGTGCTTATGTGTTTGTGTAAATTATTGGTCATGCACTTGCTTGCTCATTAGCTCAACAGTGGACTACAAACCTTTTGAAATCAGTTGAGGTGTTTAGAGACTTTTTTGTTCAAGTTACTCCTGTTTCTGTCTGACTTTACAGTACTTATTTGTAACAAGCCACAGATATCGGTTGTCACTGTCTCTTCCAAAGCAGAAGTAAAGTTAGCAATGCTCCTATTCAATGGACTCCTTCTTCATTCGCCAATCTTCATCCCTCACTTTAGCCTTACCTATTTCACAGAGGCACTTGAACCGCAAATCAGGGATGAGAGGCGGGTCTAATATTGATCCTGAAGAATGTTGAAGAAGGGTGCAGTAGTAAATTCATGGTCATACTAGACTTTTGTCTAGTAAAAAAAAAATCAATTCACAAGCAAAATCCCATTCATTTCGAATTTGTCTCAGTGAGCAATTTTGCACCACAGCCAAACATCACAGGAGGTGCACAAGTAAAAAAAAGGGTTGGGAACCTCTGTTGCACCACTGAAGAGCCTAAATCAGAAGATGTGTCTTTGGTATCCCTTTAATGGTGAAAACATGAGAAGAAAGACCTTACAATTCAGTTCCATCTGACTTGATCTGGTATAACTGAAGCTCCCTTCACTGCTATTTGCTTTCCAAACAACACTCAAACCAGGAAGGAGCTAGCGATCCTCATTCAAGTTGTTAAACTCTCTAGGCATTTCAATAGAGCAGAACCGGTGTTCTTAAAAGCAGAATGAGTTTGTGTTCAGTCCCAACAGTAACCCCCCAACACATGACCAGATTCTAGACAGGTCTAAACAGTGTATTCTGTGAGCAGAGGAAATGGCTCCTGAAGCTCATTATGCCAAGTGGCAGAACCGAGGAATAAATCTAACTAATTGTCCATTAGCCAGGGTCTTATTCTTTAGCCGAGTAAGCAGGTGGATGAGAAAGGGTCCCATTGACCCAGTAAAGGGGGCTTATCACCAAATACAGGACTGAATAGAGGTGGCAATGAGGTGTGAAGCAGCCTTACAGGGACTAATGAGGCACAGGCTGGTAAACAGGAGACTGGGGGCAGAAAAGAGAGAAAAATCAACGTTTCTTTCTTAACATTGCTTTTTCACATTTATGTCATTTATCCAGAGCAACTTACAATTAATACAGTCTTACAATCCAATTGTGGGTTAAGGGCCTTGCTCAGGGACCCAACTGTGGCAGAGGTGAATTTGAACCCTGGATCTTCTGGTCTACAGTCCAGTACCTTAACCACTAGGCCACACAGTTCCTTTTTCAATGCACATATTCTACACGCACACCCAAATATTTAAATATTTTATATATATATATATATATATATATATACTATGGTCTTATGTTTTATATACTCTACATTATACTCTTCATACTATTGTTTTATTTTGTATGTCATCAGAGTCTACATATTATTAAATTCTACTTCTATTTCCATTTAAACTGTATATTTAATGCTGTTACATTAATTTTAAAGTTTAAATGAAACTGTTACTATAAATGTATTAATTAGGCAACTTAATACAGTTCTTACGTACAGTACATCACCTGTGCTGCCCACCTATGTTGGGTACCTTTCTGAGTTTTTGCCTTCCCAGAGTTTCTTCCTTAATAAATTTAGGACATTTTTTTCATGCTAGTATCACCCAGGTTTGCTCTATTATGGTCCTGGGACAATTGTAAAAAAGGTAGTAGAAATCAATTAGTCTTTCCATGTGTTTGTTTTTGAGTGAGAAAGTTTTGTTAGCCTTTGCAATGTGGTAAGTAGAACCATTATTGTAAGTTAGAAGGGTTATTGTCAACAACTACCTTGAAATAATATGGTATAAAAATAAAAGTTGTTAGGCAATTGGTTTCACTAGTGATGGCATAGGTTTGAATCCAGGGTTGATCAAAACAGGTATGACGCATGAAAGGCCATGTCTAAGGGAATGGAGGTCAGAAAGATAAACTAATGCCCCAGTCAAGGTACATGCTCATCTGTAGCCAGTGAATTCCAGACCCCTCTACAACCCTGAGCAAAATTAGGCGGAACATTGGGATAAGAGCAGAGATTAGTAATAATTCACTTTGTAAAAGTAGCATTTATCTAAATGATGACACAAAGAAAGCTGAATTATCCTGTTTAAACCCCCCTGGCCCGGGTCATGAGGAAGGCTCTGGTACTTAACCCACTATTCAGTGGGCACAGGAAGGGAACAAATTCAACAGGGCATCAGTACATCGCAGGGTCCTGTAAAGGCATCACCCAGCCTTCCCAATGCAAGTCCCACCTGAAAGCCAATCAGCTATCTCTTACCTCCCAGTCTCCACAGCTGCATTATTGAACGATAACCAAACCGAACAATAAGAAGTTTGTAGACAGACAACATGGCGGTTGCGGCCCTAAGCAGAAAGTTTAGTCCCAGAATCACCAAGCTAATGGACTCATTGTACACATAGAAGACAGAGAGACACACAGCAGGATAAATAAGGGTAGGAAGATGGCATTTAGGTGCCACCACTAAGTAGCCCTAAGGTATTTTCCACTGATTATCACTCTCTTCCCTTTAAACCCACATCAAACCACACCTAGTTTGCCACAAACACATGATCATCTGTATGTTAAAAGCTCCACAATCACTGATTGTATGAAATGCCTGTGAGAGCAAAACTATCTCTTAAAGGCATTACCTCATGCAGGAAGTACACTCTACTATAGATAAATAAATATATACTCTAAATATAGATTACAATATAACCAATAGACAGTGCCTACGTATTTAGAAGATGTCTTTTTTAATTTGCAACAATACTCTTAAACTAATAAACAATACGGGCGGCAGATTATGGTGACTCAAACAATAATATATTAACAGTTTACAGCAAATTTACTCTGTGTCTCAGGTGATACTCAAACACCTAGTGTTTGCTCTGTTTGTTCCTGTTTAAAGCCTCATAAATATGGAAATCCTGAAAACTAAAAACAACCAGCAGTGTTTAAAAGGTGTCCCTGCAATATCAATAAATACTGATTTAACATCTTTGAATTGTGATGTAACAATATTAAATGTTAATCATGGCACATTAAGCTGCCAGATATTAAGTCAGGACTGCAAGTTATAAAGTCACAATTTTAAGATATTAAGCCAGAAGCGTGTAATATTACGTTCTTACTGCAAACTATTTAGGTCAGAATTGCAAGATACAAAGTCATAAAAAGATAAAAAATATTTTTGAACATACATTATGTTAGAATTGTGAGATTACGCTCTTTAAATCCGAATTGTGTGATTTTAAGTTATAACTGTAAGACATTAAGTCGATTGCAAAATATTAAGTTAGAATCATGTGGTATTAAGTTGTAATGTCAAAAATACTACATTAGGATTGTGTGATATTAAGTTGTACCTGTGAGATATTAAATCAGAATTTAATAATAGTGGGTTCAAATTGTGAGATATTAAATCATATCACCAGTTAGTAGGCCAGAATTGTGCAAGGTTATTTAAGGCAGAGTGAGAGATTTTACATCAGAATTAGGTGATAATAAGTTGTAATTTTGAATATATTCGGTTTGATTTGCAAGATACATAGTCAGACTTGCGTGATATGATTACATCCAAATTGTGTTATATTAAGTTGTAACTGTGAGACATAACTTCGGATTATGGGAAATCAAGTCAGAATTGTGTTATATTAAGTTGTAATTGTGAGACATAACTTCGGATTATGAGAAATCAAGTCAGAATTGTGTTATATTAAGTTGTAATTGTAATACATAACTTCAGATTATGGGAAATCAAGTCAGAATTGTGTTATATTAAGTTGTAATTGTGATACCTAACTTCGGATTATGAGAAATCAAGTCAGAATTGTGTTATATTAAGTTGTAATTTTGATACATAACTTCGGATTATGGAAAATCAAGTCAGAATTGTGTGATATTAAGTAGAAAATTTAAAAATATTACATAAGGATTGTGTGATACTAAGTTGTGCGTCTGTGAGATGTGAAGTCAGAATGGCATGATTTCCAAGTTCAAATTGTGAGATATGAAGTCATATCACCAGTTATTAGGTCAGAAATTTGTAATAATAAATTGTAATTTTAAAATATGACATCAGTATTGTATCAGATCAAGCTGTAATAGTAAGATATTTCAGAATTTGAGATATAACATCAGAATTGTGTGATTTTAAATGGTAATTGTGAGATTTTAAATTTAAATCAGACTGTGAGCTATAAATTCAGAGGTCTTGGAACTACTTGGAACCAGCATGGCAATGTGTCGGTGGAAAAGGCGTAACTGGTACATTTGATTCCATAAATTTTGCTTTTGAAAAAAAAAAAGACCGGATATCATGTATAAATTCAGTTTCAAAGTTGAATAGCAGGAAACTTCAGACTTCAGGGTTACGTTACAGAAAAGACAATGCTTTTGTTCCCTTTGGTGAATCTCAACGTCTCCATGGATGAAAGGGAAATGTCTGGGTTCTGTTGGCAGTTCTAATCCCTGTATGTTGGAGATCACAAAAAGCATTATTAAATTCAGCAGTCTCATCTGGTCACCAGATTAGCTTGTGATCCACACCATGCAGTCCTGAAAAGCCATGTGCACTTCTTAAGGCTGAATTGTTTCATACGCCGTATCAATCACTGCTTTTCATCAACGGCACAACACAGTGTTATACGAAAGCTTGGGACTCTTTGGTCAAATGGCATGTTTTGCTAATTGTTTTTAAAACTGAATTAACACCACATCTGGACCACCAGTCACAACACCAGTGAATCATCTGGAAAGGTGCCCAAAAATGTGCACTTGTTTCACATAAGCCCTGGTTTACTAAGGAGTGTAGAAACACATGCAAACTGTTACGGTATGTAGTAGGACCCAAGTATGCAGGACCGAGGAATCCCACGGCGTATAATAATAATGGAGAAAGAATATATAACCAATCTAAAATGGTGAAAAAAGGAGCAAAAGGCTCTTTAACGCATGAAAGCTAAAAAAGGTGAAAAATGGCGCGCCCCTGAGGTGCATCCCAAAGGGAGGAATGCGCAATAAACCGCAGTGACCACCAGGGGGCTGCCCTATGGGGTTCGGCGCCAATAACGACCCTATAGCGGCATATGGCGGCCAGGGTCCAGAGGCGACCCCTCTGGCCGCAGACCCAGGATGCGAGCTTCACAAGCCGCGGGTCCGGGGTTCAGCCCCTA
>JAUZSU010168448.1:0-13330 GCA_034780255.1 Parotocinclus maculicauda | reverse complement strand
TTAATAACTATTCCACTTGTGAGGAAACGCCACAAGTTATTTTTTGTGCCATCAGTTATCTCTTCACAACTTACCCTGTGGCTGTGAGTGTCTGTGTGTGAGTAAGAGAAAGAGCGAGAGAGCGAGAGAGAGAGAGAGAGAGAGAGCACCCCATGTAGGCACCTAAAGCGTTGAGAGTATTGGCCCAGTCCTGGCCACCTCGCATCCATTCAGCCGTTGCATCTGCTTCTGTCTCCTTTCATCTCTGCACTCAGGCTGTTTCCAAGGAGATTGCCTTCATTTGGCTCTCTCCATCACCCATTTATCCTCCATGAACTCCATTTGTCCTGCACTGTCTCTCACTCTTTTACCCATGCATCTCTCTCTCTCTCTCTCTCTGTACCTTTGCCCTTCTCTTGCCACTCCCATGTATAAATGCTCTTAATATACAGCGTTGGAATACATTAAGTACTTTTCTGTCTAGTAGATCCACTTCTGTCAATAGTCAAAGATGGAATATACATTGTGACCATAAAATACAATAGATAATTATATAATGTTCTAAAATTTTGAAAATACATGTACAATACATATTCAGTATTTATTAAATAAATTTTCCTGTCTGCTTGATCCTGATCAGGGTCATGGAACATACAGAGTTTCCACAAGTAGTCCAACTCCTGCAGGATGGCACATCATTATGTGTCATTACCAGAAGGTTTGCTGCATCTCCCTTCACAGTCTTAAGAGTAGGCAGTATTTAGATAGGCAGTTATTCCAGAAGAGCTGGACAAGGGAATGGAAGGTCTGTAACCCTTCAGAATGACCGTTATTTGCTACTTTGTGCATGAGGGAGGAACAGGATTAGCACTTCTCATGTGCCATACAAACTGACCTTCAGCAGGCCACTGGTGTGAATACATCTGACCAAACTATCCGAAACAGGCTTTATGAGGAACTTGATTGACATTTGCAATAGAACACCATAATTGGCAGATCTGCCACTGGTGCACTATGCTGTTCAGAGATGAGAGCAGGTTTCACCTGAGCACACGTGACAGATTTGACAGGGTCTGGGGATGCTATGGAGAGCATCGTGCCGCCTGCCACATCATACAGTTCTGGTGCTGGTTTCCTCCTGCTGCACGACTGCCCAGCTGTGGTAAGAGTATGCTGGCAGTTCTTGGAGGATGAAGGAATTGATACAATTGACTGAAAACCTTCAAACACCCTGCATTTTCTTCCGTATAATGTAAGGGAGTTTTTCATTGACACTGTCGCCCTAGGCTTACTTAATTTGTGATTGGTCATAAAGGATAATCTAATACTGTAAAACTGCTTTGAGACAATGCTCCATTGTAAAAAGCACAATATGAATTAATCTGACTTGACCTGACTTAAATACAAAGTACCATTCTGACTGCTTTAATTATTGGGAATTCTACCCTCTGTAGGGTAATAATTATAATTTACATTCCTAACGTTACCCAGTCCATATCAAATGGAGGGCCTATCATATGCAATGGAGGGCCCCTCGGCCCCACCGCGGGACCCTGGACTTTGGGCTCGATGCCCCCACCGGTCTCGTGCGTGGACTCATTTGCACCCTTCGGTTGAATGCCTGCTTTGTGTTTTAAGTTAGAAATAAATGTACTTTGTACTTTTATGTTTTCCCCTATTACGTTGTCTGTCTGTGGATTCTGCATATCGGGCTCCGGTTTCAACATCCGATAGGGATCCTGGGGATTTAGCAAAACCAGGAATGGTCTTGCAAGATCTCCGGGATGCCCTATCGTAACACCAAGTGTTTATATCTAATATATAGTAAGTCAGCCATGCTACTTAAGGCAAAAACTATTAAATCACCACACTGAGGATAATCAACTAATTTTTATACTTCAATACACAAGTCATAATTATTACTTCAAACAAATTCTCTATTACTAGACAATTTTAAGAACTTAAAGCTAAAAATACAAAAGTGATACTTATAGAATCACTCAATGCTGAAAGAATCATCAGGAATTGTCAATCAACAAACTCAAATTAGTACTTGCTTCTGCTCTGGCTTTTATGGGAGAATTATCTGAAGCATTATCTTTAGTAATCAAAAACAATATTTTACATCAAGCTGCTTCCATTGTTTTCAAATGACTGTTGACATAATAATTGCTATCTTGCCTTGGGTTTTACCTGGCATGCAACAACATATATGTGAGCAGGATTTTTTTCTTTTAAACAAGGTTACAGTGGGTTACAGAGAAGCAATCATGGACTGTTGATGATCACATAAAGGCAATATTCAGTGTTGAATCACAAATCTTCCCTGGCCAAGAAAATGATGCAGAACTTTTGTCTGGTGCTGTTTTAATAGAACATATGAATATGACTGCCTAAAGAAAACAATCAAACTTCCCCACTCATTTCTGATATTGAGTTGGGGGTTAGGTAAATGACCCCAACAGTAAACAGTTTTTGACAATTTTCTCATTCTATCCACAGAAAATAGTCTTGATGATGAAAAAATTACGCAACCCAACACAGCAAAGAGTGTTAAAGCCTCTATTTAGAAAGTAATATTAACTCAATGACATGTCACACACTCAATACAACTGAACATTTATGCTGGCAATTTTAAAAACAAGTCTATGACCAGGTTATTCCTGCCGATCCATCCTGCAATCTGTCAACTACGATTTAATAAAGTATGAACCAGTTTGATTTTGATTGGTAAAGTGCCATAAAAACAACAAGAGAAGCATTTCATAGTTCACTTTTCATTTTCTTCATCTGGAAAATACAAAACCACTAATTACTTTGATTATTTTGATGTATGCTTCACGAAATTTAAATGTTTAGCATGAGACAATGTCTAGTAAATGCAGGGGTTGTGACAATAGTTGTGGCACATGTGAATAACGGTTGCTTCATAAGGACTTTTATCGCAGATGGAATTTTCTTCAGTTATAGGTAACATTTGATTTTTCAGTGTAAGATTAAGCTAATTCACCAAAACATTACCAGGTGTACTATAAAATGTTTAAAACTTTTGAAATATTTTAATTTCTGCATATATATGACCGAAAACCTAATTAGATTTGACAAAAGCTCTAAACGTAATTTAGTCAGATGTGAATGGGCACAAACTGTATTTAAATTCTCAAGAAAAACATTGTTATTATTCACATGGCACATAGACAGTACAGGAGACTACTGAAATAAACATATTTAGATGGATAAGAACATTTTTTTAGAAAGACAACACCGCATTCCAGCATTATCCTTATTCCATCTGTAATATATGGTGCTGGCCTTAGTGGGCCTGTTTTGCTGGATCTGAGCCAGGACGGCTTGCCATCACCGGCACAACAACGAATTCTGAATTATATGAGCAAGTTCTAAAGGAAAATGTCAGAACATCTGTCATGTCATGAACTGAATCTGAAAAGAAAGTGGGTCATGCATCAACACAGGATCCTACGTCGTTCTACCAAAGAATGGTTAAAGAAAAAGATAAGTCAGTGTGTCAGAACGACCAAGACAAAGTTCTGACTTTAATCCAACAGAAATGTCATAGAAGCATTTATGTCCACCAACATCTCAAAGGAGATTCTGTTTTGTATTGAGGAATGGGCAAAACTGATCACCAGCACTGTTTGGCACTAGATAATGGAAGCAATGATTCACGTACTTTTTGCCATGTACTCACAGATATGTAATATTAGATGTGTATTATCTCCTTCACGAAATAACTGACAAATTACATTTCTTTCATTTAACTGGGTTCTTTTTTATCAAATTTTAGGAAATGTGTAAAAATCATATTTAGTCAGAAATATACAAAGTGAATCAAAAATCACAGGATACACCATATGCTGTGTCGTGCAATTTTTGCAAAGGATGCCAAAAACATTGTTGAGGTTTTTCGTTGGTAGCGGTCTTCGGATGATTACTACGTGCTTTGTCATTCACAGTTCTGGTTTCTTTTAATTTGGCTATGGGAGATACAACAGATACAACATTCCCCAAACATCAGAATAGTCATTTACATCTTCAGTTACCTGTAAAGAACAACAAAAGTTTTGAAATTTCTGTATTGATAATTTTTTAACCACAAGAGATAATACAAATCCTGTGGCAATCGATTTCTGAGACAATTCTGGTGTTCTTTGATATGCTACATGACCACATTCCCATTGGAAAAAACTTGAACAATATGCCAGCTTTCAAGATGGTGTTCCGTACATAGCCTAAAAGATAGATCCCCTCGCCCATTACTTGCCTAGTTCAGATATGTAATTTTCCCTTTTGTTTCTGAAATAAAAGGGTGTCATGTGTCTTTTGACTCAGCCTGTAGAACATTTGATAAGGTTCACAACTTATAAGTATGATTGTATTTGTGCATGCACCCATATTCTCCACAAGACCATGAGGCTGAGGATAAATATGAGCTTCTTCAACATCAGGAGGTTCCAAGCACACATCAAGCTGTCCGGAGAGCGAGCTACAGTGTTTTATGTATTTTCACAATCAACAATTAATCACAAAATTTACATATTAATGCAGTATCCAATAACTGCAGTAAAAACGGATTCAAACAATCATCTTTTTAAAAACAGTGTAGGGTGCTTGAGGACAAACCAGTTCACAAAGTTTCCATGTATCAAGCCTTGTTTCACAATTCTGTATAGCTGTGAAGTTGTGTTACTTATCACCATCACACTAAGTTGCTTGAGCGGTTCCAGATAAGGTGCCTGCAGTGACTCCAGGGTATACAACATGCTGGCAAGAACCACAATCAGCCAACTGCTACACTCTTTTTGCCATGTAATAAGGATGCTCCAAGAAAAGACTGCCTGCAGAGTACCTTATGGTCAGCAACACCTAGGCAGTTGCTCGGCAGGAGGCAGAAGAAAATATATAAAGGTCAGGTGAAGGTTTGATCGAAAGAGTGTGCATTAAACCAAGAAAACTGCTCTCTGCAGTGCATACTTGCAAGCCATCCTAGAGTCAACAAAGCTTTACACAAGAAATAAAATATGTTCCTAAAGTCTCTATCCTCTATACAGGCCTAACCTGCAAAAGAACCCAACTGTGGACTCTTTAGCCATCTAAAAATCCACCCCTAAAGCACAGAAGTAAATGTCATAATATGTGTCAATGGACAGCAAGCAACCTATCTGAAATGTGTTCTCTGTACTAGTATATTTACAGCCACTGATCAGAGTACAGTGCATGAGACAAGACGAGGGCAAATTTTGAGCCAGGGAATTAATTGTGAAATTAATCTAATATACGTAGCATCCATTCCCACAGACCCCTACTTTCCAATACATTAACACCCACTCAACCTACCGCCCCAACAAGTTTGTCTTTTAATTACAGTCGATTCCGGTTATCGGACCACAACAGGTCGCGATCGTTTTGGTCCTAATAACCGGCTGGTCCAATGAAACGAACTTGCCCTATGTTACAAGACGGGACGTGCTATGTAACATATTAAATGTTTATTGAACCTTAAACGATCTACAACACAATGTATAGGTACTCAGCATGCAAAGCATAATACTGTAAAAAATAAGTTTTTACTAAATTCCAGTCAATGTTTAAAGTGTGATTTAACGCACTTTTGCTGTGGCTAAGTGGCGACTTGTGGCTTTTTTTGTAGTAAATGGAAATGTTAGGCAAAGACCTGTAGGTGGCAGTAGTGGGCTGGGGAGAAACTTGGGAGTTTTCGGGTAATGATGCCAGAGACGAAGAGTTTCTTCACGGATATTACATACTGTGCATGTTCTTTGGTCTGCGAAATTTTGGTCCAAATAAGCGAATAACATTACACGTATATAATAGGATTTGTTTCAGTACTTTAGGATCTGGTTCGAATAAGCGGCTGGTCCCATTAACCGGAAGTCCAATTAACCAGAATTTACTGTATTTTGAAGACTTTGACATAAAATTACTGTAGCTAATAAATTCAGCACCTAAACCGACAGATGTTTCTGTCATTGTAGAGCCATTCAATCCTCGCAATGATGTGTAAACTTGACTTCTCACACACTGTCGCAGTCTGGAGCAGCGATGTCCTTGTGGGTTTACTCTGGGTGCCACCTGTCTCTCCCAATGATGAAAGACATACATTAAGTTAATTAATTAAATTGACCTGGCCTGAGTATGTATGCCTGTAAGCCTAGTTTCGATATAACCTTGTGTGTCAATATAACCTTGTAACCTGGTCTATCACTAACAACCCCCTTACACACACATACTTATTAGCCAAATGGGTCTCCAGTCCGCCAGATGGAAATCCAATTGCTGTATCCTGTGTAATATGTAAATCAGCTCCACCCACTTCCAGTGTTGTTTATAGCTTTTATTTGCAAACAACAGGTGTTGCATCAAACATCGTGGTTTTACATGATGCCTTTACATTTCTTTTAACTAAGAGGACAGCAACAATTTTGTGAGTTAATGATTCGAAGTAGACAGCTGTTAAACAGATTTATTACATTAAATACAGGAGCACAGCTTGGATACGAAAGAACAAACTGGTGTGATCTGTTTTGTTGAATTTTTACAGCGGTATCTGTCCAAACTACTTATAAAATTCTTGGTGACTCTTTGTGTCCTTCATTATTGTTGGCCCAGTCATGCAGGGTGGACATCAGGGTGATGCGTGCTGAATCAGAAAGTTTTAGGTTTTGGCAGTCAGATGCAACTTGCGGAGACATGTTTAATATGTGGCTACAATATCTCTCAAGACAGCTCCTGAACTGATTCAAATTAGATAGCAATTTATTTTTACTTATCTTTAAGTGACTTAGACCTAGCTGTATAAAATGCACACCTAATATTCAAACACCACACAAAGACCAAGACTATTCAAAGACCACACAACACATAATTACTGGAAAAGTAATTTCCTCTACACATACAACATACACACATACACATCACTCTTAACACAAATACAAAAGTCAAAGCATGCTTGGCTATATGTCAATGCAATACTGGCATCTGTAGAGAAGGTCATCAATTTTTTTCCTGTAGATTCTCATTCATTCAGAGTTTCCGGTTTTGATTCGCATTTTTATAGTTCTATATTTCCTGACACTCTCTAACATATTTTTTTGCATTCACTCACAGATTCTGTGCCTAAATTAAGTTTTTATGTTTGGTTAATTCATTAAATATGTGATTTGACTTATTACAACACAATATAGTGCAACACTATTCAGAAATATGTCCATGGATTTCCATTATGTTTTCAAAAAAGTACACAAATTAAAAGTGGCTCTATTGATCAGGCATAGTTCTCTGAGAATGGATAGCAAGTCTAGCAAGTTCATTTTGGCAAACACAAGTATGTACCTGCAAAGTTCTAAAACAGTTCACTCTTTATGTCACACTTGATACAATAGCAGTCTATAGATCAGCTGTCCTTGCATTTCTGAAGGTTAAAAGAAAAAGTGTAATTTGGTGTGATGTATTTATTTATTTTTGCCAGTAGTAATGTGAGTAATGTATATATAATATAATGTATACACTATACTATACTCACCATTCTCTTTTTTTCCACCATCAGCCAGTTAATTACAGAGTGAGAAACAGCAGGTTCATTGAGTGCATGTAATAAATCTGGATAATAAAGAAGCAGGCACAATGCCATTGGCATATTGTCTAATGCTACATTTGGACTTTTTATGGTAAAAATAACAAACACAGATTGTAAAAATTGTGTATTAAAAAAACAGATTATGTGATTGTTTAAATCTGTCTAGAAAATAAGATTCTTGAGATTGTTGTGTCCTCAAATGAAAATGAACTTGGTTTTATAACAGTGACAGGCCTGGAATTACTGGAAGATACTCACGGGTGACTTGAGACATGATCTCAGTCCCACATTCTGATGACACTTGAATGTGTGCACATGAAGAGAAGATGAGACATGTCAGAGTGTCAGATTATGTGTCATCAGGTGGTTCATAAGTTCTCACACCTAAACTAAAGTAAAGGAGGGGTGGAAGACAAAAATATGGCAGTCTTTCATGGATCTCGGAATCTGAAATCACTCTGACTCTATCAGCCCACAGAAAAACGAATCACATAAATTGGTTTGAGCTTACCTGGGAAGCCTGGCTTATCCCACAATGTTATTCAGATGTGGTAATGAAATTTGTTACCAGTTGGTAATCGAGGTACAGGTTTTATCAATATAGATAAAACTATAGATTCTATTGATTATAGATTATAGAAGTCCAGTTTCTCATGGGGCAATACAAGAGTCAAAAATAATTTATTGATCTGCCATTTTAGCATGACTACTTCCCGTCTCCAGAGACTCAAGCTCAGTCCTGGTCAGGCAACCGGGTTCTCTCCATTCGAAAGACGTTTGGTCAATTTGTGTCTCTAAATGTTCAGTGTTCCATTGTCTGTGTTTGTGACCTACTACAGGTCGGCACTCTGTCCAGGAGTTGTTCCTGTCTTGTTTCCAATGCTTTTGGTTAGGCCACAGCACCATAAAAACCTTGTAGGTAAAAACTGGTAAGTAAGTATGGAAAGACAGTGATTAATACCTGCCCATCACTATTTAAGAAAATATGCTCAAGGTTTTGTTATTTGTATGCTGTATTGGCTGTATTCTGTCTGTCTGAGTCATGGTCAGTTTTTGGAGTTCACTAGAACACAACAGTTTTGTTTTCTAAAGCTTACTATAGTAAAATGAAATACTAATCTGTAATATCTGGTGAACTGTGATCTCAATTCCTTTTACTTGTCTTCTTTCCTCTTAAGCTCAGGTGAAAGCAGAACAAAGAAATGGTAGATTCTGTGAATATTACAAAGGTATTTTGACAAATAATGACCCGATTAATGAGCTGCAGGACACACTACACTCAGTGCTTCCCACAATTTAAAAAGGTAAAACTCACAGCAAATTGTTTGTTTATATTTCTCAGTATGGATATCTGAAATACAGTAAGTGTTCCTGCTTCATTTGCAACATTTTAACACTTTACATAAATAAATGTAAATCATTTACAATGAATTATTTTACAGACTTAAACAATAAAATGTCATTTATTAGACATGTATCAAGAATGATTGATTGATAAAAGCAGCCAGATAGAATAATAAGGTCATGTCTGTGTTTGGTTATTGTTCAGAAGTTGAAATTTGAAATTGTCTCAGGATGTTAATAATGTAAGGGTAAAATAACCTTGAAGTGAAGCCAGTTAAATGAACACAAGTAGACAGGCTGACAATGCATTAAGAATAGGGTTTCTGAGATTGTCCTCTAGGTGAATAACGTTTGCTATCATGTTTATAGTAATTAGAGGGTAGGGTATGTAATTGGGACATGACTTTCCCCACAGAGGCCATATCACAATACTCCATGCAGGGCTGAGAGATACATAGGTGGAACTTCTAGAAGGTTATCTATTTATTATTGGATTTTTAGTCTAATTTCAGTTAATTTACCTAAATATTAAGACGTGCATGACATGCAAGTCATTTTACATCCACTGGCTTTGTTGTGGAGTGACACACTACCGTGACTGCTGGTTCGATCGCTCATAGTAATGACACGAGGGATACAGACAGCTCAGAGATATGAGCAAAACATCTTGTGGCCACGTGTTGCCTCCCATGGAATGGTGTCCAAATCACTTCAAGGAATGTTTGTTTAAATAATTTAACGTTCTATTCACAAGGTTTTCTCAAGACTTGTCATATATATACAATCAAGTCAATGCCAATTTAGAGTAATAATTAACCTACCACGCATGTGTTAGGTTAATTGATATGGGAGTAACCCAGAGTACCCAGAGTAAACCCACGCAGACACCGGGAGCACATGCAGACTCCACAAAGAAAGTACCTAGGCTACTCCACCCTGGGATTGAACCAAGGACCTTCTTGTTGTGAGGTGGCGGTGCTACTCACTGTGCCGCCAGCTGCGAGGAATGTCTCTACCAGCCTGCAGCACTTCTATGACCTGCCAGGATCTACAGACCCAGCCGTGGGCAATTGTGTTATAAAAGTATATCTAGCAATCAACAATCCCTCACAGAGAAGTACAATATCCAAATGTAGCTTCTGAGAGCCTTTTTATGGGGCAGCAGGGGAATAAATTTTACACTCTTTTTGACCTAGTGTCTAATCAGACCACACCTGTAAACATTTACAAATATGTACTATATTTTCATATAAGCTATCAACTGGTTATCAACTTTCCTCCATGCTCACCTGACCTATACCCCATCAAGAATGTATGGGGCACATGAAGACAGAACAGCCAAGCATTCAGTAACACAGTATCACAAAATGACCTCTGAAATATTGTGAAATCATTTTTAGATAATATGGATTATCAGAATTCACAAAAACCTTTGGACCATATTTACTGCATGTTTTCACCAAAAAAGGACACACACATTCTAAAACATAATAAAATATTCAACATTTCATGATTTATTATGTTTTTTTTTAATCTTCCAGTGCTGAACCGGGTATATAATTACAAATAAAGCTTTGTACTGAACTAGCTGTGTAGATTTCTCCATTAATTAACAATAAAGTGTGGTTTGATCCATATTCAAGTTATAATTATAAATCCTTTCTGCTGTTTTAACTGCATGCACACATGCTCACTCAGTTAATCCAGTGTATGTGTTTACAATGTGGGAGGAAACTCGAGTACTCTAAGAAAACCCACAGAGACATGGGAAGAAACATGTAAACTCTAGAGCTGTTAAGGCAACAGTGCCAACCAACGTGCCTACATGCCACATTTTTGGACCATTTATTTTTTGTTTACAAAACAGTGTAAAACTTTAAAGTGTGATCAAATGCAGTTACAGATTATTCAGATTAATAAAAATTGATATTTTCACATTCGTTGACCTCCACCTATTACATTTTGCATTTCTTGAATTCAAGAATTTGAAACGAGAAAACAGAATCAGTACCAAACACAGACGAAAGCATCAGCAAAAAACTAATTTCATCTTGCTGTGAGTCATTATACACAGAGCAAACATCAATCAATCAACACACAAACATAACATAAGTTTATTAAGGCACACTTTAGAACCATAATAGAAATAATTGATGAACATAATATTCCATACAAACTTCCTAGAAATTATATCAACAAAGAGTAAATGTGTACATCAATGTGCTACTAAAGACCTGAGTTTAAAATATGGGGGGAAAAAATTAAAACATCTAAATATGTATTGTATATTTCTTTAGCACCATGAATACTGTTTAGTAGAAATAGTTTACCTGGTGTCTGGTAAAATATATGATTACTGAATTACTGATTACTACCAGCCAACATGCTACTGCTGTACAGTTCAGACACTGTTTTAAAACAATGTAATTGTGGCAGCAATTTATTATATCATTTAAAAATGTGTTTCTCCCACAAGCCACTCCTTCAAAAACAAGCAGCAAGTACTTTGCTCCAGTCATATTTTTCAGGTCTCTTGGATACTAAATTACTTCCGTCTTTCATTTACAATCAGGTAATAAATTCCATCCCCTTTTTTATGGGTTAAACAAAATTAACAGGGTCCTGCTACTCTTAAGCATCTCCCTCTGCTTGTGGTATTGACATACCTATAAACAGTTTATAGTTTAAATTGATGACCCACTGGTGGCTCACATTTTAAGCCTACTGTAAACACAGCAAACCTGTGGGAAATCTACTGATGCCAGTGAAGCAAAAAAAAGTAGAGCAGACAAGAGACTGACAATGTAAAATACACCCAGAAATCTAGAATTAAGAGCACTGTACAGCTTTCTGTGTGATATAGTGACATGCACTTCTTATATCCCACGCATGATCTTATCACATAACATCTTACAAAAATAAACATAAACATATGCAAACTTGCACTCAATTCAGTAGTGAGGGTGGATTAACAGCAAGTTATTTAGTATGAAATTCCTGTGGGAATGAAAAAATATCAATGACTCACACAAGTCAGTAACAATTTTACTGTTGGCTCAAGACAGTTCACTCCACAGCATAGGAGTGACAAATGGCAAACCCTGGGCTACAGAACTGATTAGAATGATCAGGATCAGCAAGTGTAGGGTGGACTAACAAGGAGGAAAGCAACACAACTGGCAATTTTTGTTAAAGTCTCATGTTGTGGTACAGAGTTTTCATTTTGAAGAGATGGAAATTGAATCCACATAAATTACATTTGCATGGATCTTAAAAATTGGAACAGCCTGTGCTATAGCATAAAAAGATGTATTAACGTGGCATCTTGTCCAACAGCCTTTCTTTTTGCAGTTTTCTCTTTTTCTATAACGTTCTCCCTTTTTTTATCTCATACTTTCTGTTCATGGACAGCTAAGTTCAGACGTATGGAGTGTTGATGGTGACACGGTACAGAACGGTACAGCTATAGAATTGCTTTAGTAATAGTAATAAGTAATAAGTTACAGTTAATTTTTTTTATGACACTGGTCTACATTAGAAAAAAAACGTTTTCAGCTGGCTTAATTATTTTTTTGCTTATTTCACCCAAATGAAAGGTGCTGATTACAAATATGTCAAAAATATGCAATATGTCACATTTTGTTCACAAATGAGAAATTTAAAGATTAAAATTCTAAATTTAAATTATGCGGTTGATTATCAAAAGTAATAAGACATTCTGAAGTAGAAATAGAACATAATATATTTGTTTCATGCAAAAAAAAACATCTAACCAAGAATGCAAAAATTTTGTATATTGTAAATGTTAGGGAGGAATTTTCTTTTTTGGATGCTCTGGAATAGTTATTATCAGGGTTGTTATGCTGTAAACATTAGCAATAATCTGACATGCCATCCATGGTCTTGATGTCTTGGTGGAAGCATTCTCCTTGTTCATCTCTTTGTTCCTCATAGCTCCACTCATGTTTGCTTCCAGGCTTTGAAAAGCGATCAACAAATTTTGAACTAAAAGGTTATCATTTTTGTACCTGAAGTTTTCAAGAAAGTCTGTAATCACATCAGAAAAGCAGACCAAGCATCCTTTTTAATGGTTTTCATGGTATTGGGAAAGAAAATTTGGTTCATGGGGATTTGAAGCACTCACCATCTTGATCCAAAGCTTTAACTTTCATGAGTGCCAATTTCATATGCAATGGGTGGAGCAACACTTTCTGAGGATTTACAAGTGGTTCAATCTAAATAGCATTTTAACCAATCTCAAATTTCTCTCCAGAGGGCCATTCTTTCCTTGTATAATGGTCTGTCTTTGCTCGGCTATCCCAAAGGTACAAAAAATATGTTACCACTTTGTTGTCCTAAAAGCTTTTCACATTTTAATAAAGCATCAAAATACTT
>JAUZSU010168437.1:0-13331 GCA_034780255.1 Parotocinclus maculicauda | reverse complement strand
TTATGTTTATATGTTTTATGTTTAATAAATGTCTTTTGGTTTTCCCCGATTTGGTGGTCTGTCTGTGGATTCTGCATATGGGCTCCGGTTACAACTCTGTTGGGGATCCTGGGGATTTGGTGAGACCAGGAATGGTCTCGTGGAATCTCCGGGATGCCCCAACGTAACAGGTGTAGTGCGTTACTAACGTGTATAACTAACCCATCCCAGCCTCGTGCAGGTCTTCAATTTTGACCCTGGCGTCCGAAGACAGCTTTTTGGTCTTGGGCATGGTATCGCGGTTGGAGTGTGATTGATTGAGTGTGTGGACAGGTTTCTTTTATACAGGTACAGAATAGGAGACTTCTCAAAGAAAAACTAACAGGTCTGTGATAGCCAGAATTCTTGCTGGTTGGTAGGTAATCAAACACATTTTATGCAATAAAATTATTACTTTAAATGTATGCAATGTGAGTACAACCATGGTGACAAAGCTACCTACTGTAGTTGCGTCTACTGTATTGCATGTACACACCACCGGGGCTATCCTGGTGCACTCATAAAGGACTATAGAGATGGTTGCAGCGCACCCTCCCCAGATTTTTATGTTCATCTAAGGTTGTTATATACTTTCAATAATACAATGCTCATAAAATTTGAGAATATAATTATGGAATATTTCATTTTGGAGTATCCCTTATTTTTGTGAGGAGTGTAGATTCTATTCAGGCGATTGCTCAGATTTACAAGTTCACATTTCCACACTTGGATCCTATTTAATGGTATTTTGTATTTAATCTGCCTTCTTTACTCCAATTTAAACTGTTCTGTTTTTTCCTTTTCTGTGTCCCTTGTCTTTCCAATAACAAATTGTGCTTTATAAACTTATACCATATATATATGCTTTTCTTAGACTGCATGTTTGACAGGTTTGCATGTCAAGAAACATGCTCATGTGGCTGCCAGAAATCTTCTGGTTGTAAACTCGTTACAGCTTTCTTATGCTTAGTAAATCCAGTGTATTATGTAAATTATACGCAAATCATACTGCCTTCACTACTAAATTTAGTACAATTTTAGGGAGTAGCAGGTTCAGATTAATAAACTACTGCAATCGTAATCTTAATGAAAATATCAAATTACCAAGACTGTGCCTAGCTTGCAGCACAGGGCAGGAACAAGCTTAGACAGGGTGCTAATTCATCTTATTGCACATACACATGCATTCACACACATTGGAAACACCAGTTACTGTGGGAGGAAACCAGAGTTGCATACACAGAACGCCAACTACACACCTGGTTCAGAATCAAACTGCGGATTTCGGAGCTGTGAGGCAGCAGTGCTAACCACTGTACCACTGTGCCACCCTGCTGAAACACATGTATTTCTAAAAAAACCTCTAGCATTTCTTTTAGCATGCTATTTACATCTCAGAATGTGTTAGTGGAGACTGTACTTTGACTGAAGTATAAATGGTCAGTAGAGGTTTTTTTATTCATTTACTTTTTCTGCCTTGGTTAAACCAATGTTCACTGTGCATGACTGACACCCACTGGAGAGGTTGGGTCAATTACCGAATATAAACTGAAAAAGGGGAATAGAATGAATGGTGTCATAAAGCTTAGGTTTATATGAAATAAGTTTTGTCTGTCCAAACAGATTCTGGTAATCTAACCATTTGTGTAAATTAGTAGGTATTGTCAATCAGTAACAATTTATTTATGATATATTTTTGTATATAGAATTAAGTTAGAAATGAACATTATTACCATTACTAAGAAACAATGGACTGGGCATTGTTAATGTTTAATTAAAGTACTAGCATATAACAATGGCTGATTACCAAAAATAATCTGAAAAAAATGCACACCTTACGGCTGCCATTTGCTGGCTTGTAGGTTAGCATGTAGTTATCAATTTCTGCAATGGGAGGTTGCCAAGAGATGAGGGCACTCAGGTAGTTGACTTCACTGGCAGTCAGGTTCTGAGGAGCATCCATGGCTGTAGAATTAAAAGTCAAATGTTAAAGAAAGGCTGTTTGACCGAGAAATTAGGGGATATTTCAAAATGAATATGAAGCAATTCAAAAAGAAGCCTTTGGTTTTATTTCATTAAACACGATACTCAGAAAAGCAAATAAAATATGAAAGAAAGTTGTTGGATTACACAAATGAGATGCAAACTCAATTATGGTGATTAAGTAGAAAGTGACATATTTATGGGAGTACATTGACTGTTTAGCAAAGTGTATGGTCACCCAAGACCACTCAGTCAGTCAGTCAGCGATCCATTTATGATGATGTGGAGCTTTGTACGAGCACCACTGTTGATGCCAGCCCAAACCATGATTCCACCACCACCGAAATTAATCCCTTCCTCGCATGAAACGTGGATTCTCCCATGTTCCTCATTCATGACAGATCCCGAGATGAGAACAGTAGACCAGCTATCTCGGGTTCAATGATGATGCTCATCAGCCCAACTTCCACAGGTTCTACGGTGGTAAGCATATAATGGAATCCATACCATTGGTCTCCGGGCATGCGGTCAAACACGATTAAGTTGATTTCGTATGGTCTGGGTGCATATCTGTCATCCAGTGGCAGAAAGGAAGCTCTATTACGTTGCTGTGCCTGCTCCTTCTTGCCAATAAGGTCAAGTTGCGTTAATCTCTTGCTCTTGTGGCAGATGGGCGACCCTGTCCTAATCTCCTTTCTACTGTTCCAATCTCTTGAAAGCGATTTCACAGTTTGCTAATCATGCTTTGGGACGTTCATTGTGCTGTTGCCACTGTTGTCTGTATTTGACAGCTTCAAGATGTCATATGGCTCTCCATGCTTCCGGCAGATAGTGTTGCAGAGGCATTGCAAAGGACGGGAAATTACAGGATGTGCACTTTCAAGATCAGGGAACGTTCAGAAACTCCAGCCCTTGTTTGCTCCTGTGATGTTCTTGTTTTATAAAAAAAACTATCAAATGCTTATTTTTTAAAATATTCACAGCTAGTGACTTAAATAACATTATTAATTGGTAGGGTTCTTTACAAAATCCCCATATAGTGTACATTACCAGATGTTGGTGTACATGCTGACACCATATTTGTATTTAAACACAAACTTAGTTCAGTATTAAAGCACTTCAGTAATCTAAGTGAGAAAAAAGCATGCAACACTTTATCAGAGGAAGGCATGATGTCTGTCTTCTGGTTTCATCTCAATTATTTGCTAAACTCTCTCAAGGCTCTTCATAAATATCAGAATGACAAATTTCTGATACCTCAATAACCCCTAAAGAGGAGATCATGTATTACAGAACATCTTGCAGTATTTATACTCTATCCTTCTTTCCTTGGCAACGAGGGAATTGTTTTGCTTTATCAGAGCAGAGCAGCATCGTAATTGTGTTATCAGCCCCCACCAAATCTCAATATATCTGTTTGATGTCATTTCAACTCAGTAAACCCTGCCAGGCATCTGCATATAAAGATTCTGTGAGGCACTAAGCCGATAACTTATGACACTTTTAAGCGTAAATTAATTTCCACTAATCCAAGTTGCCTAATGAATAGCTTCCAGTACAGCTGTTTGATTGAGATTGCGCTTGACCATTGGTAGACAGACATGGGTGACTGATTTTAAAAACAGTCCTAGACTGATGTCATTCCCATGGAGGAAAGATCCAGACCCTGCTGATGATATCAACTTATATTCAGAACTTTAAAAACAAACAAATGTATAACATGTATAACAAATGTAACAAATGTATATTCTGTTTATATACTACCCTAAATCAGAAAGAGTTGGTTCAGACTTTTAGCTAATTGCAAAAATAATGAACCTGAGATATTTTATGTTTCTTCTGGTCAACTTTCAGAATTGTCATTTCTTAATAAACATCCATTCCTGTATTTCAGGCCTGCAACACATTCCAAAAAAAGGGATGGGGGAAGTGTATTATTAGGTAATACTGAATGAAAACAAAACCAAAAAACTGTAGTAACTTCAAGCAGGCAATGCCATCTTGAAGTAATTAATGTTCCTCTAAAAGCTCGATATTCTTCTCTGCATTCATGCTGCCATCACAGAACTGAAAATGACCATGGGAAATGCAGCAAGGGAAACTGTCCCCATTCCATGAAAGACCCTGGCTTTTGAACTGTGGACGGTCCTTTTTGTATTTGGCCCAACATTAATTTGTTAAATATGACATCTTTTTCCAGGGACATTCCATTAAATTCAAATTTCAATTCAAATTTATTTCTATAGCGCTTTTTACAATGGATCAATGTCTCAAAGCAGCTTCACAATCTTATATTATCTTAAAATGGCAAATTCCAAATTGAGCAAGCCTAGGGCGACAGTGGCAAGAAAAAACTTCCTGAAACTAGTAGGAAGAAACCTTGGGAATACCAAGACTCAACAGGGGACCTATCCTCCATTTGTGGACATCCATGCATTTATCAAAAAGACAACACAAAACAAGTAAAATCAGAAAACTTTAGGACTGAAATATGTAAATCCAGTCTTTCTTTAAGGAACATCATTTTCAAACATTGCTAAAAAAAGTCTTACACATTTAATTACTGGTTATCCCTTGCCCACCTTAGTAAAAGTAAAAGTTTTATTTATTTATTTCTGTTTAGTTTTCTTTATTTTCACTTTTCATACTGTCCCAGCTTTTCTGATTTGGGGTTATAGCAGGTTGCAAAAGTCTGAGACCACTAATCTAGAAATATTGTTTAAAATGTTTGTTGAGAAGCATTAAAATAAGCTCTTTCACTGTTGGTTTCATTTTGTTTCTCGAATGTACAAAATTAAAAACCCAGACGTCATGCTTGTTTAGCTTTCCTGACAAAGTAAGAATATAAGAGTTTAATCTTCAGAGATTCAGAAGCAATCTCATTTAAGATGTGTGGGGAAATTGCCTGTCTAATAGCATTAGCTTGCTGTATTGGCAGGCCATTCAAGATAGAACAAAACAGAAATGTAACTACCAAACTATTAAAATGCAGTCTTTATATAACGTTAGTGATAAAACATGAATAACTGCAAATAATCCTAGCCTTACAACTGATTATGGCCTTACAGCCCCATTATCAGGATATGTACGTAATCATAGTGTAATAAAATCAATTGTTCTTTTTGAGGTACTGAGACAGTGGGGCATACTCACGTGTGATGAAGCTTACAATAACAGTGCCGCTCGTCAAAGGGCCCTTGGTGGCATACAAGGCCACAGAGTAACCAGTGCTGGGGAGAAGGTGGCTCAGTTGATATTCCTGCTTGTTCCCTTCTACTAGAAAAGTGTCTGCTGTTGCTACTATGAGGGGGAACACAAGCATAATCACGAGAATTATAGACTATAATCAGACTAATATAGCCAGTATTAAGTGAACAGTGATGGTCTCCAGACAGTTCGAAGTAACAAACTCATCCAGATGGCAACTATAGCTTTTACTACATCGTGAGCCAGGTTAGCATTTAGTCAAATGGTTCATTTATGGTCTTCCACTGCTATTAAGTCTATTATTATCAGTTAAGTATGTACTTTAGGGGCTATTTTGGATTATAGTGGCTAAAATTACCTAAGCTTTTGCTTTACATTTTTACATTTCACCACATTTAAAGTAATAAAAGAAAATGAGTGAGACATTACTGCTTTGGAACCAAATGCTTGGAATGAGTTTTTTAAATAGATGATATTCTTTCATTTTTATTGTAAACTATTATATTCTCTGTCATCGTTTTTTTCACCCTTTTATGTTTTCCTTAAAAACTCTAATTTACTAAATACTAGTAAAAAATACATGCATAACATCCCATCTGCACTCATCCCACGTCCACATTTTTATTTTTCCCTTTCCTGTGAATTATCTACATATTCGTTTTAGTACGTTTTACCAATGCATATGTATATATGGCTGCTTTGGTGTACTCCCCCTGTTCCAGGTATGTTTATTACATAACAACACCAGGGCTATAGGCCCCAAATGCTCTATTCATGCAAGATTCTATGAGTTTCTAGAGGCAGAATTTAGCTAAACTGTGCTACATATAGCTGCATTCCAGCATAAAATCAATAGATTAATCAATATCAAAGAAACAAAATCCAATAGAGGTGGGTGGGTAATAAAAAGATACCTTTGACTTTCTATTGATTTTTTCATTTTTGCGGGCATTTATAGCAACCTGAATGACTGCTTAACCTGCAGTCTGAATGTTAGTGTTTTTTGGCTGTGGGTTGTAGATTGGGGCACCTTCTCAGTCTGTGAGACTTCAACACTAATGGAGAGCAATCGCTTTATGAGTATATGTTGTTCTGTTTAAAAACAGGTTGAAGTCTGCAAGTCTATAATAAATGCTTTTATGCTTTTTGGAAATGACAAATTTAGTTAGTAATTTATAATGACCTTTTTATGTAATTGTGTCGAAGCCAAATACGTAAACATTTAATATGTAAGGCCAGTTTAAAAGCATTTAAACTCTAAAAAGCATATAAGACTTAAAACTTAAAGTGCAGTGTATTTTCCAATAAGCCAATAAACCCATACATTTAATTTCCACCTCACACTGTTGATTTTTGGCTTTCAGTCTGCACTGCCTGTTCCCATCCATCAAGTTTAAAATCAATTGCAAATTTTTAAATTGCACAAAGAAAAAGCGTGATGGAAAAAGTCCAGAAGTCACTCTGTTGGCTCTGCTGCAAAAAAATATATATATTCATAACCCAATAGAGCAAAAAGTCAGGGAAGACTGCTTAATAGTTCATAAACACGCAGGTGAAATTGAAAAGAGAAGCACTCAAGTGCATAAGAATTTGCATTTGCGGGTGCTCTTGATATGGCTAAACGTTATATTTTTGACTTACAATCTTATGACAAGCTTATATTCTGTTTCACTGTATCAATTTGAAACTCAGCAAGGTTTGAAAAGGAGACAATACAAGACAAATTGTACTTCTTCAGAATCAAAGAACAAGTGTGGACATGCTGTTACTATGCGTCATGGTGTAATTATTAGAGATAAAGAGAAAAAGAGACAAAGGGATAAAAAACTATATTATACACTATATTACTCTGTACACTGTATTGACTTTCCATGGTTTACATTTGTGTTGTCAAATGCACAGTAGTCTTCGGTAAATCAATGGCAACACACTTATTAAAAATCATAGCAAAATAAAATCAAGGATAAAGCACCATATTCATTAAGAATTATCACATGCACCACACAATGTTATCACACAATAAGAATTGTATACATTTGTATTCAGAGCTTAGATAAACAGATACTGATTAAGTGATGGTTGGACAGTTTCACACACAAGGGAGGGATCAAACGTTTAACCTGCACAAAATCCACTTTAGCACTAAACAGTTAAATCCAGTCCCACTATCTGACAATAACCTAATAAATCATCATGTTTATAGAAATGTAAAATATGTGCAAAAATAAATAAATAAATAAAAATCAATGTAAAGTTTTGGCATAACATTTCAAGAAAGTTTGTTAATCATTACAATGGCTATACATTATAAATATATAATAATAGTGTTTACATTTACTTTATTTAAGCACACATTGATTGTTTCTCAATGCCACTTTTTCATATTTTGTGTTTATATAAATCATTTTAACATTCAATAACAAATTATATGTAAAACACATTATATAAAACTATTAACAACCTAATTAACTACTGCTCTTCAGCATGAAATTGTAATTTTACAGTAGTTAAGCTTAATTTAGCTTAGCTTTTTATGCTAAGACATAGAAAGGGGAAGGGCAAGGTACAGATTTTTAAATACTGCTACTACTGCAAACAACAACAACAGCAATAATACTAATACTAATACTAATAATAATAATAAATCAGTAGGATAATATTATATTTGAATGTTATTATAATAATTTTAATATTATACTATTAATATTATAATAATGTATGTTGTATCAACAATACAGAATGCAAGGCAACATTTTGTCCCATTTTGTACCAATAAACATAGGTTTATTGGTAAAACTGCCACCAAGCAGTTAGGCTCAGTTCGGTTCTTAGCAAATAAGGTGTAGTAAAGCCTTTCAAATCATATAACATGTGGTTTTCAACCATTTCAACTAACCAAATCTGTCAGGTCAAGTAAGGTGTGCATGGGAGTACCTGCGCATGTGTCTGTTCATTCCCCATCACCCTTTTTGCATGAAAAATATTGGTATAGGGTTTTTACACATCTGCAGTTAGTTGGCGACTTCCATGATCTTCGTATTGGCCCAAACATGTTAGATATAGTTCCTATCTATCTCTCTAATTTACTCTGCCGTTACTCTGTAATTGTTCATAACTGTCTGTTACCATTTTACCCTACGTTTTTAACTTTCTCCTCCACTGGTTCTTTTTCTTTTTCTTTCTCGCTTCACCTACCTTGGCTACAGGTGAGAGTAAGTACGTAGTTATCAACACTGGAGAGAGGAGGTGTCCAGCGAAGCAAAGCCCCCTGCGGTGTGACATTTAGAGCTATCAGTTCCATTGGCATGTCCATGGCTGCAGGAGGAAAGGATAGTGGGTAGTTTATATTATAGCACAGCGATGCATGACTGTAAAACATTTCTTTTATTTTTACATTCACATGATGTTCTTTACTGAATTATACTGTCAATTGTGCATATGCCTCATTTTCAAAATGCATTATTATGCATACAGATAATGAGAGGTTTTCCTTGCAGTTTGGCCCTGTGTTATGATTTTCTTCCTTCTAAGTAGTCTCCCTTTGGCAGACTGCTAAAAAACAATTTGATAATTATATTACATGTAATAAAAGGACATTTTGTATACAAAGTAGACATAAAGCAGATCATCGTATGTCGTGACAAGCATATTTTTTAATGATTATTGTGGAATACAGAGTATATTTGGGAAATGAACATAAATAAATGTTCTGGAATAATACATCACAGTAGTAGTATAAAAATATACACTATGCTGATACTAATATTTTACACCATAACTACTTAATGATCAATTATATCCATTTCTGCACCACTACCACATTATAGACGTTTCAGTTTCACAGAGTGTCAGGCTATTGTTACTCTACTCTATCGTGGTCTGCCGCCAGTTCAAACTGGTCTACCTAGGGAACTGTTAGGAGACCAGAACCTTCCACTAATAATTGAAACAGAAACATCATTCTAATGCTTGTGTGATCAAAGTAAATGCTTCCATTTTCCTTTTTTGCCATTATGCCTTCAAAGAATAAAGAAGGTATGAAAACGTTGTGCTTGCAAAGTGATCAACATTATAATCCAGACATTCAAAAGCATATAGCAGTACACTCAGTTTAGTTGATATTTGCAGCCATTAAACCAAAGTGTTAATTCAAATGTGGTGCAAGGCCATGGGCAGAGGATTGCTTCTTTTCATTCCACTGAAAAATATGTCACTGAAGCTACTGTAATCTTAAAGTGAGTGTGCTGTACTTTGCAATAGGCTAATCCAATTCTGCAGACGTGAAACTTATTCTTTGGATTCTGGTACAGTTTAGTTTTCACACTGCAATTTAAACTGACCAGAAAACAAACATTACCAGAGGGATGTTGTGCTGGGAAATGTAAGCAAATCTAGTATAATATTATTTAATATGGGCATTGATGACAAGCATCAGGGACCTTCTTACCTTCTATTTTAGTCATTTATATTTTTATCCTTATCAAACTCTTTAGACAATGGGTACTGCAACAAGAATCAATCACACTATGCTGTGTTTAGTTTTGGTATACCATTATTCAGTTCACAACAGCGAATGATAGATCAAAATCGTGACCCCAGTAGAAGTGAGGAGGATCCTCAGGAGGATTAATCCCCGCAAGGTTGCTGGCCCAGATAACAATACCAGGCGACTGGTAAGGGTTTGCACACAACAGCTATCTGAGGTGCTGGCAGACAACTTCAACTCTTCTCTCACCCAAGTAGCTGTCCTTACCTGCCTGAAGACCACCACCATCCCGGGCCCTAAAAGCACCCCGATAGTCACAAAGTGCTTTAAAAGACTGGTTATGGCCCACATCAAACACACCACCAATGTCAATTGGGATCCACACCTATACGCTACTATAAGAACTGATACACAAAGGATGTCATCACCTCTGTGGTCCATACTGTCTTCACCCACCTGGAGCATAAGAATTCCTATGTCTGTATGCTCTTTGTGGACTTCACATCTGCATTCAACAACATGATTCCCCAAACTCTGTACACTTTGACTGAGTTCATCCTTATGTAATTAGGTCCTGGACTTCCTTACTAATAAGTCACAGTCTGTGAGGATCCACAACATCTCCTCTTCCACCATTATCCTCAACACTGGCTTCGTTCAGGGCTGTGTGCTGAGCCCCCTCCTGTTCACTCTTCTCACATATGAAGGCTCCATCTGAGCTGTCATATTGTAAAGTTTGTGGATGACACAGAAGTGGTTAGATGCATCACAAACAGTGATGAGTTGACTAAAGACAGGAGGTGGAACAACTGGAGAGCTGGTGTAGGAAAAGCAGTCTCTCCATCAAAGTGCAAAAGACAAAGAAGATGCTTGTAAACTTCAAAATGGGCCGACATAACCGCTTTCTCCTCCCACACCGGAGGTTCTGTGTTGAAAATGGTTGACAGCTACATGTACCTGAGTAGCGACTTCACCTGGAGTGAAGTCTTCCAGTCTAATCAGGAAGGCCCATCGCTGCCTTTATTTTCTTAGGCATTTAAGGTATGCTGGACTTTTTGGTTCTCAGTCCTCATCTCATTTTACAGGTGTGTGGTTGGGAGCATCCAACAGTGTTCCAACATCACAGTAAAGCTTGGAAATTGTCCTGCTACAGCCCTGCAGATGGTGGTGAAGGCTGCACAGTACGCTGTGGGAGTCAGTCTCCTCACCACCATGAATATTTGAATATTATCACCTCCAAATGCACCTAGCACACACACTTTTTGTCTCACTTCCCTCAGGCAGGAGGCTAATATAATAAGGTGCAGATAGTAGCAGCATGGATCACAACAGCATGAGTAACTAGATGTGATGATGATAGAGTTGTTATGTGCAAAGTGATATAGTAATGGCACTGATTCAGTGCAGAAGCATAAATGGTTAATGACAACAACAAGTATCAGTATAAAGTGTCAGTGGACAATGAAAGTGATTCATTGCAGTGATTGTCTATTAAGAGTTTAATAGTCTTACAGGTTCAGAAAATAAATAGTTGCTCAAGTCTTACACTTGTCTTACCCTATTATATCTTTTATTTAAGTTTAACACAATAAGACAATGTTTTGTTCCAAATCATGATTATAATCGCCTGTTGACATCAGCTAGTAGAAATAAAAAAAATCAGTATTTTATTATTACATTATTATATCAAACTATTATTATATCAAGATGAGTAGGCTTTCCTGTGACTCTGTCCAGGACGTAATTCACAGAGATAGTCACAGTCTGTATGTTCCAGACCATCCTAGAGAGTCTCTTCATCCTCCTTAGTAATAAAGTTTAGGTGGTAATGGAGATGGTGAATTGCAGGTCTCTATGTGGGAAACTGGGTTGTGATATGATCTGCTCAATGGAGGATGACATTAGAAGGGTATCCTTCAAATACTGAAAAAAGTTAGCAAGTGTAGACAAGAGATACGCGACTAAAATCTTTGTGAAATACTATGAATGTGTTGCGATGATCCATAGGGAAAATAAATTTGATCTCTAGTGACTGTGGGGGTCATACAATTTAAATGGTAGGTCATCCCATTTATGCAATACTACGCCTTGGTGGTCTCTGTGCCTTCTTCTAATTTTACATTTTACCACCAGGCAACTAATGTATGATGCATAGCATGCCATACAGGAATCAATATCACAACTACATAAGAAGTTTACCCTGGGTTGCAATGTAAACACGGGGCCAATAACCTTCTGGTTAGATGCCCTTTCCTGATTTCATCCACAAAACTGCACTGCATAATATATATTCTTCCCTTTTAAACTGTTGTCAAGATACTTGGGGAGCAGGAGTTTGAAATAAAATGTTATGGGATGCCTGGAGCTAGGCTTGCAAGCAAGTACCCTCATATATTTTGTACACATCATGCACAAATCGTTTTTTAAGTGTAAGAAAGTAAGAAAGAAAGAAAGACAATGTGGATTGAATTTGTCCACATGTACCTATATCTGGGTTCTCATGACTATATAACTATAACTAAAGAATAAACTTGTGGCACTTGTTTTGAGCTGCTTTAATTGAGTTAAAATAATATTGTATTGTCAAAAGTCTAGGCTTTGCCTCATTCCCTGTTGGCAGCGTGAAGTATATTACTGATACTAACAAGAAGCATTAGGAAATTGAGACAGAAACTTTACTGTGAATGTTGTAAATCCAAAAATAAAGCAGTGGTAAGCAAACATCTTTAGACAGAGCACCACAATATCCCTGGTGAAATCTGCATATGCCTCTCTACGAATATGAACTACTTTCCCTCTAACGTTTAACACTTTAAATGCGTTACCAGTTTAGTGAAATACACTAAAACATTAAATCTTCACATTATAAAATATGTTTTGAAATTCATTTTGCAACCTCATTGTGGAATTTAGATTTGTTTCCACATACCATCTCCATATGTTATGTGAATAATTGATTACCATTGATTTAAAATGTCTCATTCTACTTTACTAATAGAACAGCTAATGACCCATAAATATTGAACCATGAACAATCATTTGGCTATAATGAAAACTAGAGAGAAATATTGTATTAAGTATTAAATATTGTATTAATAGTCTATAGTTAATAGTTGATCTCATTAATAGATTATTCTACAACCCCAATAAAGTATTTGCTACAATAGTAAAACAGAACTATTTTTTGCAGAAACCTTTATTTGCAATTACAGAGGTCAGACGTTTCTTGTAGTTCTTGACTAAGTTTGCACACACTGCAGCAGAGAATTTTGAACACTCCTCCGTATAGATCTTCTCCAGGTCATCCATGCTTCACAGTGTTCTTGGGGTTGTACTCATCCTTCTTTTTTCCTCCAAACACAATGAGTTGTTTGTTTGGGTTTAACGTCGTATCAGCACACTGGGGCTATTTATACAGCGATACATGGGTTGTGTTCTGAATCTATGATATGGTAAAACAAATTATAACTGGTATTTTAAATGTAAATGTGTCAGGAAGTATTTTTCCTGGTGATGTGGTCTTGAGTAGGTTTTGAGTATTGTTTTCTGTAAAAAATTTTAGTCTTTCTGGGTGTAGTGCTGGGCAGTCCATCAATATGTGTCTAATTGTTAGTGTGGCTTTGCATAATTGGCAGGT
>JAUZSU010168426.1:0-13331 GCA_034780255.1 Parotocinclus maculicauda | reverse complement strand
TTTCGAAAAACTTGTTTGCAAATTTATTTTTTAATGAACAAAGTTGGTAAGTAACAGTAGTTCTTGTTTGTACGTTCACTATACGTGTAAATCGCACAATAAAGGTCTAATAAACATTTAATATGTTACATAGCACGTCCCGTCTTGTAACATAGGGCATGTTCGTTTAATACCATTCCTAATTATAAATCGTTATATGATCTAAGACTTTTGCACAGTACTTTATGTAATGTACAACAAACTTATATGCTGCCTTTTTCTAGTGACTTATTGTCCAGCATCATTAGGCTTTGCACTGGGATTATCACAGCATGAAACTGGATCATCAGTTATTGGAAAATTCTGAGATGGAAGAGCAGCATAACACATTGGCATGAATGTCTTATCACATAACTTTATAACAACTGAACTTGTCTAATCTGGGACTATTGGACTAAACAGTGATACTAATAGACCTGTAACCTACTGAGGACCTCTGTGATGTTTTTGGACCACTATAAGTGAGTTATTAATCAAGAGTTGTTAAATCGTTTGTAAGACAAAAGACTCTGTGAGATAGAAGAAATCTGCTTTCTTATTTTACAAACGTGCACTTACAGCAAGGAACATTTTTTAGGGAAGGACGATAGATGTGGGACAACGTACATGAAAAGAACGAACGAGATAGAGAGGGTTAACACTCATAAACAAACCAGGATTACTGATCGCAAAAGTCCCTGATAGAAAATTTTAATAGTGATTATATTTCTTAAAAAGTATCTAAGTTTTAAATAGGAAATGTGACAAGCTACCCAATAAACTGATACATTGTTTCAGTTGAAGTTCTTCATTGATTATAACAGTGGTTGCTGAACAGTTTGGTTAAGTATTGAAAGTTAATTCTGAGTTTAGTATTGTACTTAATACTGTAGTAGTTAATTACATACTGCCACATAACTGCAATAAACTTAGCGTCAGCGCTAATGCTAAAATCAGGGCACTGTACGACAGCATAGCAGATGAAGAACTAGACTTGTCTGGATAGCCGAAATCTGTCCTGCATGGATTCTGAACTTGTTCAAGAGGAACGGGGACATCGTCTGGAGCCACTGTGTTCATGTTGTCTCGCACCTGGTGATGTAAACAATCATTCAGTCAGTTGGTTGAGTTTTTACTGCATAGATTATTTAAAGGTTACGCCAAACACTACCAGGCGTTTTCTTTCCTAGTGTTGGACTTGGGATTTTGTCAACAATTATTCATAAAATGTGGTTTGATCTGCTCATTTAAGACATGATACATCAAAACAAATTCCAGAAGACCGCAGAAGAAGCGGTTTTTGTGTATAGGGTAATGGTTCCCACTTTGGATGCAAGGTATCACAGATTTAAATACAGATTCAAAGAGGCCAGATTTATTTTGTGAAGGAACCAAAACTTTATAAGTAGCTTCTTTCGTAACCTGTACGACTTTATCAGTTTACATGTAATAAGTTATAAGTCATTTATTCAGTATAAGGTCATAATAATAAAATTGTTTAGAAGCAGAGGTAGATCAGTAATAATGGAGTGCTGCCATTTCTTGGAGGGTTGCCCTTTGATTATCACACCAAGAGCACAATGAGCAATTCTGCAGGATGTAAAAGACAGTTCAAGGACAACAGTACAAGATTAGCTTGTTAACGTTAACTGTTCTCATAAACAATGCAAGGCATATTTGGACATATTTTTAAAATTAGGAACAAATATACAATTAAGATTTGCAAACCAATATAAGAAACTTGCGGCAAACGTGAAACATGGCGCAGTAAGCATTATGGTTTGCGTCTGGATGACGTGTCTTTACGTAGGAAGCATTTAAAATATAAGGATAATTCAATAAGGTTGACTCTTATTTAGCAACTCATCCAAAAAATCATAACTGGTCCAGTTTGCCCTTTAACCTCAGGACATTTTCAGCAGCTTTCCTGGATACCACATACCCAGCCTCATAGATTCAATCAGCATTGGAAAGCAATCCAGTACCAACTTTGGTTTGTATGAAGCCTCTGGCAAGGTGAAGGTTTTCTGTTACACTGTTACTTTCTGTTTCTGCTCTCTCACTTAAAAGCAAGTAAACCTTCTTCCTCCCAGACAGCATGTGTGACTGTTTTCATGTGTGCTTTAGTGTATCCTTTTCTTACCATTTCCACAGCTCGAAATGCTCGTAACAGATTCTGTCCAAGAGCCTCTTTGACCTCATTATCTGTCCAACCTCGTCTCAATAGTTCTGCTACCAGGTCAGGATACTTTGAGACGTCTTCCAAACCAGTCGGTACCCTGGGCAGTAATTTTTCATTAGAAATATGTACCCTCATGTCCAGCACTGTGTAATTTAATCTGTCTATTTATTGAGAAAATTGTGAAATGATTAATTGAACAATTAATGAACCATCATAGTTCTTAGTGCAGAATTATGCCTATGCAACCTCATCAAGTATTGCAGTGAGGCTTTAATGAAGGGTTAAGTTCCTGTTACTAATTTTAATCATTGTCTAAGCTCCATAATTTTTCGACATGTTTGTGAAGGTAACTTATGTAATTAAAATCTATAGCTGGGATTAGGAGACTCACCTGCCTACACCATCATAATCACCACCGAATCCCAATACACTAGATCCAGCCACTTCCTTGATGTGATCAAAATGATCTACATTTGAATCAGAGAGGTTGTGGTAAACTGATGGAATCTAAACATTTTAGACGTTTTTCTGCGTGTGACTTACCAGCGACGTCAGAGAGGCTTGCCTCTTTACTACAGGTGACATAGTCGTTGTAGAAATTGACCATTATGACTCCATTGTTATCTTTCTGGAAATACAGGAGGTCAGTAGACGAGTGATTCAGTTTCAGTAATTCAGTAATATGATCAGAATTAGTTTTAAGGTAATGTTAGTTTGGATTTAAAACTATTATTAAAACTAATTGAATAGTACTACCAACTTAATTTGAGTGTTTTTAATGTTTTCTAGAACCTGTTCACCTTTATTCAAAAGGTCAAGGTCAAGGTCTATGAATGTAAAGGAATATGCTATTTACAAATGGTCCTGCTTTCATCACTTCATGGCTAAACTAGCTAAAAACCTTAAATAAAGGAAAAACCAACATCCAAATAGTAATTGTTCCACACCTATCAGTCTAGAACTAATGAATACAAACGTATATATCTGAAAATACACCAAAATAGTATTTTAATATGCAATATTTTTTTAGTTAAACACAAAGTGGCAAACTACTAAATACTTTAGAACATAATCACTCACTTTTTATCATTTATCTTGTAATGTGAACTCACTTGATTTTTTTCAAATGCAAAAGACCACTCACCAATTTCTTAAGAACACTGTCTGGGACATTTCTCTTGTGAGGACAGATGCTGTAGGCAGAGGAATGGCTGAAGATAACTGGAGCTTTTGAGATGCTCAGGACTTGGTTCATTACTTCCTCTGATTCATGAGAAAGGTCTACCAGCATTCCAATGCGGTTCATCTCCAAGATTAGTCTCTAAGGACATACACATATGGTTGTCAATAAGATATTTAACTTGGGGGAACTGTACATGATGTTTTCAGCTGAAAAGTTTGTAATGGATTAATGGATTCATGGTTTAGAAATTGAACCTTGCCAAAGTCAGTCAGTCCATTATGCTGCACAGGCTCTGACCCTGTATCCACCAGCCAGTTGTCTGCCCTGAAACATAAAATATAATTTTGTTTAAGTAATTATTTCATTAGCAAGGCTTGTCAAACACACAAAAACTGATATTTTTCATCCTAACCTCTGAATATGGGACAGTAATCTTCCTTAATCAGTAAGGGAAAGTAGTTATTATACAATCAATCAAATCCTTCACATCAATCGATCATAACGTGGTTTGATAATAGTGATATTTATGTTTATTTGACCATTTCCGAGTTCTGTCTTACCAGGGTGTGTTGCAGCTGTGTGTCAGGGTTAGATAACGGACACCCAGCTGATACATGGTGCGCAACGTGGCCATGCTGCTGTCTATTGAGTGGCCTCCTTCCACCCCAATTAGGCTTGCTGTCTTGTTCTGTTCAAAGGCAGTCATTATATCTGTAATTATCAGACAAGTTAAATTAATAAAAGACTTTCAGGTTAACCTCTCAATGACCAATATAAACCATAATGTTTAACGTTTTATTTAGACTGCCTCAGTAATTCACTGCTCACGCAAATGAGGGGTAATAAAAATGATCATAAAACAAGATCATCATAAAAGCAAATGAAAAGTCAAAGAAAGTTGTTCGATTACGCAAATGAGATGTCAACTTAATTATGCTGAAAATGATATATTCATGGGGTGAACAGAAGAATGTTAAACTGGTCCAGAGTGCCCCCACATTGACTGTTCAGTAGGGTGTATGGTCATGCAAAACTGCCAAAATACACTGACAGTGATGGGGCATGGACAGGATCAGATTGTCCAGCAGTTCTTGTAGGATCCTCTTTGCATTCACTTTGGAATTTCTCCTAGTTTTTGAACTTTAAAATGTTAAATTCCAGTGAGATGGGTCTAGTCCACTAAGCCAACCACCTGCATTTCATTATCTACTATAATCCTAATACCTCAGTGATGAGAGATGAGTCATTATTTATGAAATACTTTATTACCTTGACTGCTGGCAGCAAACATGAAGTCATCAGGATATTTCTGGCACATTCTGTGAATTACATCGATCTGTTCTAGGGTGTTTCTAACCGCATCCTTATACTGAGTATTACAAGAAACATATGCTGCCCAAAACTGCACAAGAGAGAACATGAGCGGTCTTAGGTTACTCCTGGTCTATAAACTGTCTTCTCTCTTAAACATGCTTAATGGGTCAAAAGGGTTACACCTACCTGTGCTGCAAGATGTCCTGCTTTGATTTTGGGAATATTGGTGTGTGTGGAATTAAGAGTGTATAGGTCCACAGAATTGAGCTGATTGTTAGACAATGATCTCAGCTGGTAAGGTAAGTCGTTGTGTCTGTACAATATCACACCACACACATAGTAAACATAAACATAGCATTATTTAGACTGGGCCTCTTCAACATTTACAAATACAGCATTTAGCAGATGCCCTAATCCACAGTGACTTACAGTTACTCAAGCAGTGAAGAAGTATTTAAGCATGTATTTAAGCTCACGACGTTCCCATTAATCCACCAAAGCTCTAACCACTGGTCCACTCCCATCAGTACTGAGCTGCATGTGTGTCTTCATTTCTAATACTTGAATATGCCTGTCAACGCCCTACGAACAGGACCAATCCTGGTGCACACAGCTGAGTTAGAGTTCGTAGATGCATTTTTTTGCCATTTAATATGTTAGACTGCATAAAGTCTACAATGCATGTTATATTGTCAAAGTCAGATTTATATGTATAGCGCTTTTTATAATGGAGCATTGTCTCAAAGCAGCTTTACAATTCAATTCAGTTACTTTCTAAGGCCAATCTGAGAACCCTACACTGAGAAAGCCTAGGATGACAGTGGAAAGGAAAGAAACTCCTTGGTTATATCCATGACAAGAGCAAGGTCACAGCTGGACTCCACAAACATTTATACTGGGGCACTTCAAAGAGACCAGTTAATATAATGCATGTCTTTGGGATGTGGGAGGAGACTGGAATGCCCAGAGAAAATCCTCAAAAAGAACATGCAAGTCTAAATCAAACTGGGAAACACTGGAGTTGTCAGGTGACAGCGCCCAACAATTGTGCCATTATGAGTTCCTAGGTTCCGCTATTTGCAGTATTAATTTGTCCAGGAACTACCTACTGTTAACCACTCCCTATAGTACATGTTAAAGTATATTCATTTTGAAATATCACCTTTTTTTGAGAGTGGTGTAGTGATCTTTTGGTGGATTTGACTAGGGATCTATCAGTTGCGTAATTACATTCACAGCATAGCAGATGCTCTCTGCAACGTTTATGTGTAGGAGTTTGTATGCTGCAGTACAATGTATTTTAAATGCTAGATATTCTGTAGAATAATACAGAAAGGAATACTTAATGATGTAATAGACAGTCCACATTTGACATACCGAAACTTTTTTTTTTGCCTTTTATTTTTGTCACTAAGAAAGAATCGATAAAATTTCTCTAAATCTTATTACAACTGATTTGATCAAGTAGATATTGTATTGTAGATATATGTAAATAATGTGTTTTTATGGTTAAATTGGCTATACCATTGCTGTTGTAAATGTTCTAACTTTGAGAAACCAAGTGTTCATTTATGGAAGGAAGATTAGCAAGCACTTAATACAGTTGAAACTAAAACAATCCAAAAGATCTGTAGAAGATCACATCACCTTTAGGCTTTCACCTATATTTGCAGACAGATTCCCAAACGTGAGTCTTAATATTGTCCAGTGATCAACACTGAAAACACAGATATGTGGTAGTAAGAAGTGGTCAGGGACTGTTCTTACCCATCTATAAGAGGTACCTCAGCCATCAGCCTTAGTGCTCTGTTCCTGAATTCATCTGCTGTGGATTTCAATGTGAAAGCAAAGAGGACCAAACAAACAGCCCTGATGCACTTCATGTTGATCATGCTATCTCTTTCTGCTGTCATTTTGACTCTTGTCTCACTCTTGTCTCTCAGGTTAGGTAATCCTTTACTTTTTCACCTTTCAAGTTTATATATTGATGTAGGCATTTACCAAAAGTTAATATGGCACTTATTAAGTCATGACAAGGGCACCATAAACATGAGTATGAATTGTTTGAAATTATAAAAGGGTAGTAAATGTAAGGCAGGAGTTTCTTGTCCTAGGCCAGAGTTCATATCAAAGCAGGGGGCATGAGCTTGTTGTTTGATTCACAAAGTTTTATGATGTGTGATGAGATTAAACTTTACACACTGAACAATATAAGCAGACAGACAGTACGGTCTTATGTTATATACCCTAATTATGTCTTTTTGCTCTGTCTAGGGTTTTTCTGCCCTGTGCTCTATGTTGCCGGTTAGGCACCAACTCTTCTGTATAAGATAAATGTATAAGTTAATTAATTAATGCAATTTTAGAAAAGGTTTTGGGAAACTTAAAATCTGGAATTAAAAACTAATGGGTGTTTTCTAAAACAATATGAAACAAATATATTTTAGTGCTATGTGAGATTTCGTCACTGTTCCAAGTTTCACAATATTTACATTTATAGCATTTAGCAGACACCCTTATCCAAAGCCACATGCTTTGAAGAATTCTTACAAATAAGAACAAGAATAAGAAGAAGCAGCCCAAGAACACAATCCAAACCAGAACCTGCTGGGATCTGATTTAGGTGATTTCTGGTTGTAGAATAACATCTATCATAAGGACTTCTATTATTATCTTATAATTATGTTTTAGTTTAATACTTTTATTATTATATTAGTTTATTATTAATTACATTTATTAAGGTTAAGGGTGCCTTTGATCAGATACTAATTGTTTTATTTGCAATACCAGTGGTAACTTAATATTCATGCAAAATGTATTTGTGAATAAGTACAGGAAGTAAAATCAAGGTATTTTGAGTTACCTTCTGCTTTGTCATTGTCTTGTATTTTATTGTAATCTGAACATACTGTAAATATATTGTGTCGTGTATAAAAGTAGATGAATAATCGGTTTCCTGTGGCAGCATTTGCAGACACTCTGATCTACATTGGCTGACGTTGTGCAGATAAAAGTTAAGGACCTTGCTGAATGCCAAATGTGGCAGCTTGTTGGACCCAGAATGTGAAATCAGAGAAATTGACTTACATGATACAGTCCAAACTGGCTAAGGCCCAGTTCAAGGGTCTCTTAGTGGCCGCTTGACTGTGCTTTGGACTTGAACCTTTAACCTTCTTGCCAGGAATCATCTAAGCCACCACTAGTAAGATATCTGAGGCAGTGGTCCTTTAAGACATACAAATGTAAACCCACATTCCGAAGACTTTTTGGTTAAAATACCCTTCTTGCATATTTTATAATTGCACCTGCCGAATGGCAGCTACGGGAGAACAGTTCTTCAAGCTTTAGGAATAGGGCCTCTGTGTTAATCACTAACTCACCCATGTGCATTAATCAGCTATTATTGTGCTAAAATATCAGACGTACAGCAAAGAAGTGACTGCAGAACTTCCATACACCACACACCAGGGGTCCTGCTCTATAAATTAGAAGAACTATTGTATTAGTAAATTGTAACTTACACATTGCACCTGCAGCTATTTACTTTTCCCCCGGCAAGTACTTTCATTCAGAATGTATGCCCTGTTTACTGACAAATTATTATCATTAGAATACATGATTCATGTTTGGCCAGAAAGTACTTTTACCTAAACTAAACAGACACAAATAACTAACTCTCACAAATTAAGCTGGTCTTATTACAAATCAGACCAATAAAACTTACTTACTTACTTATTTAAAAAAGTATTAATAAGAACATTAACAATAATTATTATTTAAATAATATTAATAATAATAATGTATTTATATTTTTTGTCCATTATCTATAGGGTTTAGGACTAGGTTTTTGAGGAGAATGTAGAGGGCTACGACAGGCTTGTGTGAAGGAAATGTTATCTTAAACTACAATGAAATGTTGTTTTGCATTTTACAGCTCTGATGTTTGAAGATGTTTATCTGAAAAGCATCTCTCTTATCTTTTCATTTAGAGTTCATATCAGTGGTTATCTGTTTTATGTTGCTGCTTTATTAGCACAATAATATCTGATTGGAATCAGTATTATGCAAACTGATGTACGGATGTAATGTACACGTTTTTACAGTGCATTAAATAACTAAAATAAATAAATAAATCACACTAAAGCGAATTCACCAGAATTCACCTCTCCAGTGACAATAACATAGATTTATGGAGACTTTAATTTGAATATACATTCTCTTTTTGAATTTAGTGAATGTTTCAGATTAAATTTAACAAATGCCAAACAAATACACACACATATATATATATATATATATATATATATTTATGTCTAGGAATGAATTTTCTCTCTATCATCCTAAAAAGGTCCACCAAGTAAACACTGCACTTTGTGGTGTGTAGATTATATGTGTAAATTAAAATCTAAGATAATCTACATTATATAATCGATCTAAAAGAAATGTCACTTGGCCAAGTGTCACTTATTTCCAATCTTACCACTGTGAGTGCAAGCTAGCTAGCTAAGGTACGGAAGAGGAATTAATAAGTCAAGAACACAAAATAAATATTTATATAATCAATTAACTTCAAATAACTACAGAAAAAAAATTAGAAAGTATGATATCTATATATTTAGCAAATAAGATTGAAACTAAAGAGCTTGCCAGAAAGGATAATTCTAATGTTCAAGACATGGAAGATAAAAATATTAATATGTTCATTCCCTGTGGTTAAGACTATTTGACTATTCACCAATAAATGAATTATTCTAAATTATGAATTATTACTATTTAACCAATGTTTTATTTTTTAAATAAGATTATATTGGAGATAGCTGAGTGACTATTAAAATGTTTGTATTATTACATTTAATCAAACTAATCTTTGTAAGTTCAAGTAAGTAACAATGATTTTTTAATTTTATTACAATATACAAGCCTTCTTCACTTAGGAAAATAATTTTACTGTTTTTATGAAAAACATATTTTAATGTTCTGACAGAAAAAGTTCCTTCCACTCACTAGGCGCTTTCTTAATAAAGCGAACAACTTAAAATAAAAAAGAAGGTCTGTAAACCTAATGTAAATACAATCTTTTATGGTCTTTGTGTAAGTCAAAGTAACAGATGCATTCTGCCTAAAAATATGTACAAAATAATTTTTAAAGAATAAACAATCATTAGAAATACACAAGAAAACCATTTATTGACAGGTCGAAAATTACCCTTGGCCAGGCCAACAATCTGAGCTGAGCTCGAGAGCATCTGAAGACCTGGGTCCTCTCATAATATTTCTTATCATCTTCTGTTATCTCAAATTCTGACGCAAGCCTGATATTGAAATATGATACCGAAGCTCTGCAGCATTGTGATCGGAGTACAATCGGAGTACAATAATTAACATAAATAAATCATCAACTGAAGCTTAACAGAATTGAACACACCAAGACAAGGTGACAAAATACAACCATCAACAACTAAACATTTAAAAAGTAGGCAATGCATGTTTAGAACCGCTTAGAAAATGCCGTTATCAACATTACAGCTGCACCACAACATCACCATCCACCTCACATATTGTATCAAGCTCCTAGCAGCTACCTAAAAAAACCTAGAAGAACACAGGGATAAACAAAGTCAGACATGCCAGTGCCAAGACCTACCAACACCTTTGCAGCCAACTAATATACTCCAGCAACAACACCCTAGCAACCACAAGGAATACACAGTGGCAAGATAGCTACCACTTTAGTGTGACTAAATTATACCAGCAATATTGTGTAATTAGTCTTATCCCTACTGCCTGTCTGCTCAGAGAGCATGTGTAACCTCACATGAACCTAAAATACTCCCACTCACATTAACTCGTTGCTAACTGTGGAGTTTAATATACAGTTGAATCTGGTTAATGGGACCAGTCGCTTATTCGGACCAAATCCTAAAGTACCGAAACAAATCCTATTATACACGTGTAATGTTATTCGCTTATTTGGACCAAAATTCCGCTTAATCGAACCAAAGAATGTGAGAGCGAATAAGAAAATGAAGCCACAAGTCGCCACCTAGCGGATGCAAAGCGGGTCAGCAAATTATGGGAGGATTTTCGGGATCCCTGGGAGAATTTATGCTTTTATCAAAGGTCAGGAAATGTATTCTTGTTTAGACTGATGGTTTTTTTAGGAATATATTATGCTACTGATGTAATCAAAAGTCAAATCAAAAGAGCCTGCTTTGTTAAATAGTAAGTTAGTGCTCCATTTTAGCAATTAAGAAACCTGCATTGTACAACCTAGTTGTGGAATTCACCATTGCTCCTCCACAATGACATTCAAAGGTTTCACAGTAAACTCTGAACCAAGCTACTCTGAACTAAACTGCTGTATAATGGAATCGTGAGTAGGAGTAAGATGTCTGTCTGGCAATGCCAAATGAGTGTCATCGAATTCATTGAGGTCAAACAGCTAAAACCAATGTTTGCAACATCAGTCTGGAATGGCAGTCTCTTCTTTGTAACACCTGGTTATCATGTCATGATGATAAGTCACTGATAAGCAGACTATTCTAGTGGGTCACACAAAGTTTGTATGGCACTGAAATTTACGACAGAGTTTCCATTCAGAAACAGTTTACAGGGATGCACTGTGTTCTGTTCTGTGAAACGACCAGTCGTGATTATAGCGACACAGTATTTTCGATCATTTGCACATAGTGATTTATTTTAGACAATAATAAATACATTTAAAAAAATTATTCTTAATATGAAAATATTTATTATATATTTATTATATATATTTTTTTTAAACCTAAAACATTTCATGAAAATAGAGTCAAACACCATCTTGTTTTCTGCCTGTTGATTTGTACTATTTTCTGTCATACAAGAATAAAAAGAAGAAAATGGAAGACTAATGAATTACTAATGAAGTGGTTTGTAATTTACATTAATATAATATAATATAATATAATATAATATAATATAATATAATATAATATAATATAATATAATATAATATAATGGCATATTATTATATTACATCGTATATTTTGTAAGGAATTCCATTAAATAGTTTATAGCTTTAAAATTCATATGAATTATTATTACATGAAATTCAGGAGCACGGGGGCTCGGTGGGTAGCATCGCCGCCTCACAGCAAGAAGGTCCCGGGTTGAATCTCAGGGTGGAGCGGCCTGGGTCCTTTCTGTGTGGAGTCTGCATATCCTCCATGTGCCTGCGTGGGTTTACTCCGGGTACTCTGGTTTCCTTCCACAGTCCAAGACATGCGTGTTAGGTTAATTGGTGTCTCTAAAGTGGTCCTTAGTGTGTGACTGTGTGTGTGTGTGTGCAATACGATAGATTGGCGCCCCGTCTAGGGTTGTTCCTGCCCTTGCGCCCACAATTGCCGGGTGTCAATATTGAATAACAATAGAAAAATAATTATTTTTGTAATTCAGGTTACCTCTGACAGATGCATTGGATTGGCTGGTCAACAATTTCTGAATCCACCTTACCCTGAGACTGATATTGTTCTGTTCTTGTCTGCTGTATTTGTGTGTATGTGTGTTACATGAGCTTTTGGACGCTGGCCTGTTCGTACCCGCTTTGATACTCACCTGAGTCGCTTCTGATTGTGAAATTTAAGTTGGGTATGCCGGCGTGGTGCTGCTGATGCTTGATGCCCCTTCATATTCGTGTTTGTGAGCTTAATCGGCGTGATGACTGTTGTCTTTTGTTATTGTTCTTGGGTGCTCGTTGTTTGCATGGATTTTGCGCTGAGCATCCTGTTCCTGTCTTTTCATGGTGCTTTGTGCGGCTTCACTTATTGTGCTTTTAACGTTATGTCATGCATAGCAGCGACTCTTTTGCACTTACTAGGATTGGATTTCTTGTAGAGTGTAACACAGCACGGGGTTGCAGTGGTTAGAACGTTTGCCTCATAACTCCAGAGACCCAGCATCGTAACCTTTCTCAGCCACTGTCTATGTGTATTTACACATTTACTTATACAATTCATAGACATCTGGTTAGTCAGCTGGCATGTCTAAAGTGTCCCATTGTGAGTGTGGGTGTGTAGACTGGTCCCTTGAGCTGCTGGTTAGACCTGAATATGCTTAAGCACATGTGGAAAGTGATTAAGTGTATTTGGATGAATTCAAGACATTCCTTTAACCTACAGGACTAAGGTCATCTCCTTTTATGACCAATGCAATAACCATATCTAACAACAGTTGAAGCTTGATGGACAGTTATGGTGACCCAAAGCAGTTTTAAAAGTAAAAGCTGGCCTAAAGCTTTATTAGCTGCTTCAGATTTATATACTATGTGGCCACAAGTATGTAGATACCCCTTCAAATAAATGCTTTTTCAACTAGTTAATACTGTCGATTCCGGTTAATAGGACCACCGGTTAATCGGACCAGCCGCTTATTTGGACCAAATCCTAAAGTACCGAAACAAATCCTATTATATACGTGTAATGTTGTTCGCTTATTTGGACCAAAATTCCGCTTAATTGGACCAAAGAACGTGTACAGTATGTAATACCCATAAAGAAACTCTTCCTCTCTGGCATCACTACTCCTCAGCCCTCTACTGCCACCTACAGGTCTTTGCCTAACATTTCCATTTACTACAAAAAAGCCACAAGTCGCCAC